>QVOA01007350.1:0-17591 GCA_014825685.1 Pseudomyrmex cubaensis | reverse complement strand
TTTCCCCCCCCCCCCCCCCCCCCCATATATGGTTTCTAATTTTACATTTACTTCTTTGTCGATTCTAGTTGATAGAGATTATAAAAAAGTTTTATATTCTTCTATTACAAATTTTAACGATGATATTACGGACTCTAAAACGTGGTTCACTAGTTCCAATTTTTCGTGGATCCTAATAGAGTCCTTTTTGGATCTTGATTTAAGATCGGCTTGTTCTTTATTTTGCGCGAGCGATTCGCAAGTGCTCTCGCCTTTGTAAATTCAAGATGTGTCAACTCTGCTATTATTGTTCACACTCATTTAATTTTTTACACCGCATTTTATCCTATCTATAAAAATTAAAAATGTTGATATAGTAAAAAATTAAAATATACGGATATAGTTATTATAATTCTTTTATGTCGATTTTGTTTAATGCAATTTTGTACTCTAAAGTTATATTTCTAAATGCTTAAGCAAAATTAATGAAACTTTTATAATTGCTTAAAAGTAATTAAGAGCTAATTAGTTTTTAACAAAGATCTGAGATATCTGTTATATTATTTTGTAACATTTCTGTGTAACTTCATCATTGAAATTTTCCCAAACTGTATATTCCTCTTATGGGCCTGGCCACTTTCAAGCTTCTTTCTGAGAAAACTGACTAGGTAGTGATAGATAGATTTTAGTAAAAATTAAAAAAACCGTTTTTATCTTTTCATTTATAACTCATTTATTTATAACAATGTTTCTTGAAAGAAAGGAATAATTTTGTTAACATTTTATTCAAAACTTCTCAAGTTCAGTGTTTTGAAAATACAACAAGAATAATCGCTTTCGTGTTATTGTACAGATAATAAGAAAAAATCACATATTCTATAATAAATATAACATGCAATTGCACGTTTTCACTATTATAATAGCAACTACATTTTCGTACATATGCGTCCGATCAAACAATCTTAACCAATTTCTACAGTTATTAACGTTTACACGTTTACATATTGCTACAGTTATTTATACACATATTACTATGTGAGCTGTCGATTCGACTTTTAATTGTAATTTTACAACACACCTACAGAAATCTGTTAGTAAACCTTTTTATCTTTATTTCCCGCGAAAACAAAAATATTTTACAATATTCAATACGACGTTAATCTCTATTAAAATTTATCATTAAAAAAAAAAAAAAAACGTCTTTTGATTCCGTAACAAGATACGGCATTTTGTTTAGCTGCCACCGTAATACTGAAAATACGCAGCTGTATAGTCGATACAATATATATGTTCTAATTAACAATATATATACGTATAATAGTACATAAATATTTAAAAACTTATTCTTAAATAAACTATGTATAAACAAACAGAGCAATCAATACTTATTGCATACGCCTCTAGAACAGCTTTTGTTACAATTTTACGCCAAGAGATCTAAATTTACAATTTCAAAACATCTAGATAAATAAGAGTAGAAAAAAGGCGAGGATAAAATCATTCAAAAGCAATACGTGGATCTACTGAACTTCTAAAAATAATTATCGTTTTCGTTGTTATTTTCGATAGATTCTTTCTTGGCCGCTATCAAGTTCTCCCATTGTGCGATAAGCGTGCTACGACGTCGTGGATTAGGCTGCACATATAACAAGAGAATTTTATCGCTTGTGAAAGTAACGTTATTGAGATAAAAATATAATTACGTTTATAAATATATAGTTACTTCGATAAAGATCAATTTGATTATCTTATATATTCCAAAGATTCTCTTTACCTTGTGTTTTCCCTTGTGTTCTCTCTCGATCTCGTCCTCGTTCAGAGTGTTGGTGGAAGTGCCGCTTTTAAGCGAATTGGAGCCATCGTAAATATCGGAATCGTTATCGTTTCCTATATCGAGTAGATTCGGCTGAGACTTGGCCAGCATCTGCGATCTCATCAATCTGAGAAAAAAAAAGATTACTGCAATCTCTCGTCGATTGCGCGAGAATACAATCGAGTCGGAGTTTTATAAGAAACGGGCAACAAAATTTACCTTGGCAATATGGTATAATCCTTAATACTTCCTTTGTTTTGCGCATACAAAGATATTAAACAAATTTAAAAAATTCCAATGTCCTTTAAAGATCTAAGTTAGTTTAAAATTTTTTTTTATATTTCAAAAATCTGAGATTTTCAAAAAAACAATTAGTCCGAGGCGAAATATAATTTTTAAGTTAAAACCTTGTATGTGTTGCAAAAAAACATTTGAAAAAAATGTCAATACCTCAATTCGTTCTCTCGTTCCTTCATATCATGCAACTCCTTCTGGATCTTTTGCTCGACGGGAATGTATCCTTTTCTCGCCATTGGCTTCTTTGGCTCGTCATCCGGATCCAATTGTATTTCCAACGTTCTGTTGAAGGCTTTGATGCTCAGCGGATTGAGCGCGATAGTTGGCGTGATAGAGGAACCCAGGCTGTCGTTGTTCGCCGATTTGGTCTTGTAGATCTTCCCCCGCGTGGCCAGGAACCTGTGCATCAAACCCTTCTGGCTTGGCGCGCTGGCGAAGCGCAACGGTTGCGGCGTCGTGCGCGTGGATATCACACCGTTTGTCATCTTTGGCGGTAGGTTCGACGAAAACGATGTCAGACTAACCGCCTCCAGTATCTGCGGCGTAGATGTTGTCCTCTTCAGCTTGCCCGAAGACAGAGCTTGAGGCATGCGACGCACCTGAGCGCAGATGTGCAGCAGATCACTAATTAAATATATTACGCGTCAAAATACAAGCGAATCATCTTTCTCTAGAAGGCAATTTTCAAAGTCTTTCGAAAAACATTTTTCAAGTTTCATCCTTCAGAGTTTTTTTTTTTTAGGAGAGAGAGACTCAAATGTTATTTATTAATACTATTTTTGCGCGCACAATAAACAATTACAATACACAAATATATTACAATATATATATATTGTATATTAATATACAATAGATACATCAATAATTCAAAAAAAATAAAAAAATAAAAAAATAAAACAAAACTTTTATACACGGACTAAAATTATCTTATATTAAACTCCTACTTTTTTTTTTTTTAAGATACCTTGGAATCCACCGTTTCGTGAGATATCGTCTTAATGCTACCCACGTTCCGCAATTCGTGCTCCCTCTCGGTAACTTCCTCGATCTCTCTTTGTATTCTGTCCGTTGCCCTCCTCAGTTGTTCCGATCTATGTTCGGCCTGCGTGCACTCACATAAGAAACTTCTAAGTAACAATGCTGCTAGACTTTTCTAGAGATGCAACGAATCGCTCGCTGCAACAATGATCTACCGCATTACTTGTCGCAAAACAAACAACGCGAGCGTTATCAACATTTTATCTCTCGAATTAAAAAACGCACGATGTTTTTTTTTTTTGCAACTATCCGCGACACGTCATGTATGGTATATCGTACTGATAAAATAACACGTTTCCTGAAAAAAAGATACAGGCGGAACCGAAATTACGATGGAGGCGATAACGATCACGTCGAGAGAGAGAGAGAGACTCAAGGCTATGGTGAAGTGATTTTCAAGTGTCTATCAATAAATCCGTATCTATTAGCGCTATTATCGCGATCGTGTACCAGCTTGCTTTTGTTCTCGTTGGCTCATTCCGCTCTGAGAGGGATACTGTAAAATCGAGTCTCTCACGAAAGGGACGCAACTGGTTGATGTGAGACCGGTAAGGAATGCCGTCCTCAGAAAACTGAACGAATGCTGAGGAGAGGAGCAACCGCTTTAACTGTAATCATCATTTCCTTTCTAAAAGAAATAGGCCACGACTCTTCCTCAACACCGCTCTTTCGTCGTTCTCTCCTCAATGTGCATCACACATTTTTGCCTCTTTTCAGAACATCTCGATGACCGACTTATATGTATATCGACGATGCGATCTCCTCGGCATTATTAACATTCTTAACATACTTAAAATATATTTAGCGCGTTTTAATAAGCCTCCCTCTCTCTCTTTCCACTTTCGTACGCTCTCTCTTTTTCTCTTTCTCTCTTTCTCTCCAGTGTGTGTTTTATCTTGTGCAAAAATTGTACATGTTACATTATTGGATTTTTTCTTCTCTCTATTCTTCTCGCTCTGCCTTTTCCCTCCTCTCTTATCAGATATTCGCGTGCTGGATATTGGATCATGATTTTATTATTACACGAGATTTTGCTTACTAAGCTTTTAAAGATTCTTATCGATGCCGTGTTTTCGATTCCGGATACGTATTCATTGAAGAATGTTGATTATCCAAACGGAAAGTATATCGCTCAAATATACACACACACGTGCGCGCGCGCACACTTATGTACGCATAAATTGGAAGCTGTATGCAAATGTTTCATGAATAGAAATGTGTTTTTTTTTTTCGTTGGTTCTCAGTATTTCCTTGGTGGTGTTAATATTCGTAAGAATTTAAAAACTTCTTCTCATTATATAAAAACTCGTTTGTTTCTCTGAATTCTTAGACATAAATGCTCGTTAGATATCTGGAATGGATGTTTCATAAAAATGTTTATGCTAGGTCTAATGATTATCTATCCGGAAATTTGTGTGAACGTTTTTTTTTTCGTGTGCGATTGTTTCATATATCTCTATCTCGAAAATGTCAAAAGAACAGATGAAATAATTCCAGCTATGAAAGATTTCATTTAAATAAATTAAAATTGTGTTGTAGAGAAGTGTAAAAGCAGGCAACTGATTCGTTCGTAAATATATTTCGAGTTAATTTTATTTCTTTTCAAGTTAAAATTTCTTCTTCGCGGAAAATAAAAATTCGAATTGTAAAGATTTTTTTCAAGCGGAAAGTTTGATTTTCACATATAATATAAACAGATATAGTTTGAAATGAACTATCATAGGAAAGCAGTGCGTTAATTTAGATTCAATTTTTTTGCTGTTAAATCTTGTCTAGCTAAAGAAAACAACCGCGTCGCGTTCGTGAGTTTTTTGTCTGTTCTGATTAGACTTTTTGCGCTTTCCTCCATCTTCCTTAGCTGGATGATAATTACGTATATATATATTTTTTTTTGTTTTCATAACGGACATACCTCCATTTCAATCGTCGATGCAAGAGAAGAACAGATCGGCGACGATGACGGATTCAAACTGAAACTCTCTTATCAAAATCGACTTCCCGAACAGGTACAAACGGAGCGTCGACCTCAAAATGGGGAGCAATTTTCGTGCGTTTTATCTGATCGCGATGTTTGCCGACGGGTAACAAGTCCTCCGCTTATTATCATGCCTCGCGCAACCAATTACGTCACTTGCTCAATATTTACACCGACGGCACGTACAATGCCGCACCGCAGCACCGACGACGAAAACGGCTGTCGCCTTTCCTAAGAACTGCATCTCATTCCTCATTTTCTTGCGGGTGAGAAGCGGGTTTTTGTCCCGACCTTGGAATCCGTATTACGGTTGAGAAGCGCGATACAGAACTGCTATATTGTTATATATCGCTATTACTTCCTCTCTCTTCTCGCGTTGTCTCTTCTTACGGAATATTTCTACAAAAAACACATTATTGTTTCTTTTATTCAAAGTTTAAAATTTTTTTTTTTTTTTATTTAAATAAAATCTTAAAAGAGATCGCGTGCACTTACATCGCGCGCAATTTAATTATTAATGAACTTCAATTAAACTGAGAAAGCACCGCTATTTCTATCCGCTCTTGCCACATGCAACCTGTTGCTCCTGCGAGTATAACGCGTTTGCATCATTTCCCAGCACCGTTCGGGCGCTCAACGAAGCGCTAACATTTTGTAATACCGTGATTGAGATGTCACGGGTGTTAATACATACATGCACGTGTAATTGAGATTTTGTAATTTACCGAAAGATTTAATTGACAGGATAGAAACGTGGAAATCCCGAGATACGAAAAAACTTTGTCGCGCTATAGCGCACGTTGACACAGTTGCATTTCACTCTTTCCTACGTTTCCGCGCAACTGTCAGCGACTGTCAAAAGTCCGTTCGAGCACACCGAGCGACGATTCTCCGAAAGAGCTTTTCGTTTCAAGGAGAGCGTCAAGGAAAAAACGATGTCCGACATCCAACGCGTTCGGTCGCGTCGCGAAAACCAGGTGAGAACCAACCTTCCGTGACGGGTATAACAACAGTAGCGCAACCGGTAGGGCAAGCCGGTATCACACTGCGAATCAGGATCGAGATTGCATTCGAATTTAACCAATCGAAACAGATCGAGCCAATTCGAGATTGGCGAACTTCGATCTGATTGGTTGAATTCGAAGTAATCACGACTCTAGTCCGTAGTGTAATACCGGCTTAAGGCTCATGCGCGGTTGGCTACCGTCTGCGTGTGTTTACATCGCTTCTCGTTCCAGCCTCGTTCTGACAATGTGACGGATCATTTTTTTTCTTGTAAAACTAGGCTTTTTGGTTTCGCACCCAAAACCGCATCGAATGAGTACAAATTTTGACAGGGTTCGAAGTGGTGTCCGTCCATCGCACGTCTATCCATTTATTCTTATCGCCGTTTGCGAACGCGATAATTTTATGTCAACTTGATAACGATGATGATTAAAGTTTGGTCATGTCAACAGTCATCGAGATTGACAGTTCGCACCCCGTTGAGGAGGACGGTCGTGTCATCGATACGATTGACCGAATTGACTTGAGGGTGACGTATAATGATTTCTTCTCCGAGTATCTGATACGCAACAAACCGTGTGTCATCGATTTAGAGGCAACCGAAAATTGGCTGTGCAGACGTCAATGGGTGCTCGACGGAGCGCCAAATTTCGAAGCTCTAAGCTCGTTGTTCGGTACGTGAAAAATAGATTAGACCTGTAACCAACCTTGTTAACTCAATTTGCATTGTCCCAGGACACTGCGTTGTCCCAGTCGCCGATTGTAATAAAAAGTTCTACAACTCGCAATTCAAGGATGACATGTCCATGGAGAGTTACTTGAAATATTGGAGCAGTTACAAGCAAAACGATTACGCCAAATCGATGCCTCTGTTGTACCTGAAAGATTGGCATTGCGTGAAGAACTTTCCCAATGTCCCGATTTACGAAGTGCCTCGATATTTTGCGTCCGACTGGTTGAACGAGTATTACATCGCTCATCCTGAATTAAATGACGATTACATGTTCGTGTACATGGGACCAAAAAACACATGGTAGATGTACTTTTTAATAACACAGTCTTGTAGACTTGTCCAAGATTGAGTTTTTGTTTTTCTGACTGTTGCTGTACAAATGTGCTTAGGACTCCGTTACATGCGGATGTTTTTACATCGTACAGCTGGTCCGCGAATATAGTTGGAAGAAAGAAATGGTTATTCATCCCGCCGCATGAGGAATGTTATCTTCGTGATCTTTACGGGCAGTTAGCCTACGACGTGATCTCAGAAGAGCTTAATGATCGAACAAAATACAAAATGTACGATAGTAAAAAACTGAAATGTTTCGACGTGATTCAAGAGGCAGGAGAGATTATATTTGTGCCATCCGGATGGCATCATCAAGTTTGGAATTTGGTAAATATGATTTTAAAGAGAAGTTCTTTCGAGAGTTTAGATTATTAAGTATCGTGCACACACTCTCCCTCTCTCTTGTCATGTGCAGGAGGATACAATTTCCATTAACCATAATTGGATCAATGGCTGTAATATCATGAACGTATGGTGTGCACTAAAGAATGAATTAAGGTCCGTCATGAAAGAAGTTGACGATTGTAAGGACATGAAAAACTGGAACGAACATTGCCAGCTGATGCTGAAAACCTCGTACGGCATGGACTACAAACAATTCTTCGAGTTTATATCATTTATTGCTAAGAATCGTTTACATGCTATGATAAAAAAGAGCCAAGTTGTAAGCTTCAATAAGTATTGTTTCGGACGAAATCACTGTATGTTTGATCTGCAAGCACTGAAAAATGTATTGGAAAATATTATCGCGGACGCCCGAGATTTGTCCGTGTACGATTTAATGTGTGAAAACGACGAAGCCTGTGTATTATTGAAAAACATTGTTTCATTTCTCGAGTCCTGTTCAACATCGAAGAAAATTGATGATCTCTCTAAAACGTGAACGCGGAACAAATTTGTCGCCGAACGTACGAAACAATCTTTGTTGCAAATTTTGTCTTTTGTTTTTTCTGATTAATAGCTTGCACTTTCTCAGTTTGCCATAGCAAACGTTCCTATGCAGATGATATTTCTAGAGTTTTATAAATCTGTGCCTTAACTTTATTTAAATTTTCTCTTAAAAGATAACACTTTGCAACCTCGCGTTCTAAAAAATTATGTCTGTACAATAAGCACACGTTATTAGATCTAATTATAGCATACACAATTATTCACATAATCGTGAAAGAAAAATTGTAATAATCACAATTCAAAGAAGAGACTTTAAATGATTATTTGCACAATGTAAACTATGGCGCGAAAGCAATGTATATGATCTTATATTCTATAACAAAATTATATATATAATTATATTAGCATAAATTATATTAAAAACTCTTACAGAGAAAAAAGCGTGCGTAAAATAAATCGTTAATCCTAAAAAATGGTTAAACATAGAAAAGTGTAATTTAATTGATCGTGTATATATACTATTCTGTAAGTGTAACAATTTACAATAAAAATTTATCTAATCTCTACCAAGTTGTGGTGTAACTTAATAAAAAGATGCCTGCTATTGCTTGTGAAAATAAAGTAAATCTCGCGAAAACGTAACGTAACTTATTTATAGCTCTTATGTATTGTCTTATTTACTATCAATTAATGTAATTTTATATTTCTATATCTAAAGATATAACCGTATATATATATGACCGCGCGCGTGTGTGCGTTTATATATATGCACATGTATGTACACACACTAGTGAACACACACAGCGCATACAACATGGCTCTTATATACTCTTAATAAAAATATACAAAATTTATGTACAAAATGTGTCTCACTTTTTCAGCAAGAAGTGATTAACATACCAATTAGAGAACTACTCTTAGACCTTGATCCGATCAAATTAATTTCCGTAATTCTTGCTTATGTATATGTACACACATACACTTTTACATAAATTTTTGAAATATAATATGTATTATTTATATGTATGTGCGCGTAGACTACTTATATATTCATTTCCAAGTACATATGTGATTTATATATATCCTTCCGATATACGCTAGATTTTATATGTATATATGTATATATATATATAGAGATCTTATGTGTGTAAGAAGGATTATGAAAGTTTTTATCACTTGATCAACGCGGTATCTCAATTTGAAGAATTTGTAAATAGTTTTAGCTATTGATTATTGACTATTGCGAAACAAAACAAAAAGAAATAAGACAGAATCTACAGTTTGTCTTGTTTGTATGTGATATGCATGTGTGTGTATTTACTAATCGATATAAAAAAAGTGCTTTCTTTTTGTTTTCTTGCTGGAAATTTTGTGTTTTTCTTGATATATATCTATTTACACACTGATACAAAATATTGCACCGGCAAAGCTACCTAAAAAATGAAAGACGCATAGCTCTTGATTCCCTCGCGTGTTCTCGAATATAAAAGAAAGAGATTGTCATAGTTGAAAATATTGATGACTACTTTTAGTTTTTTTGAATAAAACTTTTTTTCGAAGATACAAGTAAAATGAAAACTTACAGAACTCTGTATACACACACATTCGCCATTATTTCTCCCGTTCAAATTCAAAATCTCTTTTTACATTTACAGAGTAAAGAAAGAAAATGTTGTGAAGTTTTTGTTTTTCACTATGTTAAGTATATATCTACTTAATGGATTATATATTTAATATAATCTATTAAATAAACATATGTATATATATATATGTAATATTATTTGAAGCATCGCATCTCTCACAAAGTCCGAGATATTGACCGACAACAATTAACCACTACTACAACATTCAGACTTTCTGCAATGCGTGCTTATTTATTAGTAAGCAAATTCATTTCTGTATATTGTATTCGTTTCAAGTGTTGCATTCTTTCCATTAATCTTTTTTTTTTTGTTTTTACAGCTATTGACATAGAACAGAGGCCGAATGAACGTCGATCATCTCAGTTCTATCGATTAAAAACAAAACAGTTGTTAAAGATGTTCATCTCAAAATGTAAATAATACACTTCAAGAATCAAAGAGTGTTTCGTCGTCAAAAAAAAGTAATGCTGCCTATAAAGTGACGTGTTTTTTTTAGTAATGTCTTCATGTATTATCGATCGTTTAATTTCTGTAGACGGAACTCTCGTATTCATACACTTGGTGTTTTTTTAGTCTCATATCTGCTAAGATGTAAAATAAACATTTCCTTAACGATCAAGTTACATTACAAGAAACAGCGTATTAGATTTATCTTTAAGTGCGGAAACTCTATTCGTGTTTTCTCTCTCGGAAAACATCGATTCAAAAATTATACAGGATGACTCGGTAGCGTCTGTACGGGTGGCACAGTTGGTGTTGCTGGCGTCGTTGGCACAGGTACTGGTGTCGCCGGCATCGGTTGATGTGTCTGTCTCGGCGGGGAAAGCAATTCCTGTCTATCTCTTTCCCGTTCCCGACCAGGTCGCCACGCTTCCAACAGAGCTTCCACGCGCTCCTCCGTGGGTCCCCATTTCGCAGCACCAGCTGGATTTTGCAACCAGACAACCAGCGTACCGTACACCGCCCGGATATTCACCTCATTTCTAGAACGAGAAAGATCGTCATTTAACATCTCATGTATTAATAATATCGTGAATGCTACATCTATTTGTGATTTGCTTAACATACTTTGGAATAATATGCTGGAATCCATGTCTGTATTCGTGTTCCATAGCAGGCACCACCACCTGCTTGCGCTTGAAGTGACTACTTTCGAGTTTGATGAGCGCGTTAGGAGCCGGATCTCGCCATTCGGGTAAAAACACAATGAACGACAAAGGTTCCGGCGAGTCGGCTAAAAGTCGTTCAAAATGATTGACCATCGCTTCCATCAGTTCCTCACAATGGGGCGGATTTGCTTGAAACGATCCGGTTACAGGCCTGAAGTCCAAGAATGGTCCCCTCGATCCGAAATACGAATCCGTGTCGGCAAACGCCGAACAATACTGACGGAAGTAACAATTCAGAGGCGAGGCGAAACATTCGAATGTAACGCCAAAAGATCTCTGAAGACATTCGAACACCGTTACCGGAAGAGCCATCTGCGTCGCTTGGCCCTCGTTGATTCCGAAGTACGTGTAATAACGTTTCAACATGCACCAAACGCGCGGCAGAAACATTTCAAACTTTTTGTCGTCGAAACAATTATACCTGTACAACTGTTCCAACTTGGTGAGGTGCAGATTGTTGATATACACGGCGTCACCGTGAAAGCGCACCACCGTCTGATCGCGCTCGGGAATATAATCCACTTGCGGAAGTCTTGGTGTTGGGAGAGAAAATTGCACTGGATAACACCAAACTTTTCTCTGCGTGCTAGCCGGGCCTCCTAGCGGTATGACGTCTCCCAAACCATTATCTTTGAGAATTTGGTTGTTCTTATCCTTCACTTTCTTCGCGTACTCCGTTGACAGGTGATAAATTTTCAGACATATTCCCTCGACACTGGCTTTAACGGTCTGTGTGAGGTGCGGTTGACATTGTCGCTTCAAATGAGCGAGCCTGTCCTGAAAATCGTCGAACGTGGCGCCCACAGTTCTTCTCAGCCACTGGAAAGTATCCTCCGCGTTCCACTTCACCACTTTCCGGCTCTCGGACGACGCCGCCCTCGATTCAATCATCTTCTTCGCGGCTTCGGCGTAGCGCGACAGCTGTTTCCTCGCGTCTCCCGTAAACTTGGGCTTTACCAATTTAATGGGAATATCGTTCATGATCTCACGATACATAGACATCGAAATTTCAGGGAAGCATTGACTCGGTAACAGCGGATCAGAACCACAATCGATCACTTTGCGCTCCATCAGCCATCTATTGAAGGAATCCTTCGGCGCGTCTATCGACTCGCGAGTATGACACAATTCTTGATAGCACTGTCGTAATCTCGCCAACAAGGCGCAGCGCAAAGCTTCAACTTCGGGATGAACATGCAGCAAATTTGACGGCGCTCTCTCATATATTACAACATTCGTGCCTATCTCTAAATCCCACGGACCTCTGTGATGAATAAAAAATATTTTAAAAATTATTTACTTGCTCCTTACGATAATGGTTTTAGTGCAAATGTCACAAATTAGACACATACGCTAGCACAAATTTCTTTGTTGGCGGAACAACTCCTTCCTCCGATGCTCGCCGTTTCAATGTTCCTCCTGGTATACCGCCCGAAATAGCTCCGTTTCCAGGAGGAGGAGGAGGAGGAGGAGGTGGTACACCACAAATACCAAGAGGGTCCGTAATTGGATCAAACTTTGATACAATACGCATGTTACACTTTCACTCCTTGTTAGATAAAAATATTTTGTTTACAATAGATGTTTGTCATTACCTGAGGTTTTAGAGGAGGTGGTACCCAGTGAGATTCACCAGTCATCTTATTCCAGAAGTATGGTCGATTTTCTCGTTTGCTCCAACATTTTTTCCAACCTTGTTGCTGAAGCTCCACAGATAACTCCAGTTCCGGAAAAGCTCCTGGTGGTGTACCCTATAATAATTTATGTACAGTCTGAGAACTTGAAATAATGAAAAAAAAAGAATATGTAATAAAACTCTTTAATTCTTAAAGATAAAAGTTATTCTTAGTTTTAAATGTTTCAGATTTTTCACATGATAAAAGTATACATACATTTTATTTGTTCCTTATTAGAGTTTTCTGTTTTACCTGATTTATCAGAGAAGGTTGTTGCATGTGACCAAGTTGAGGACAGTGTTCAGTTACAGTTTGTGCCGGAGTTAATATGGGCGTTTGAAGCTTCACAGGTGTAGGAACTATAACTTGTGCAACTGCTGGATTTGTATCTTGCTGCAAATTCTGATGGTGATGATGCATGGTCGATATTGTGGATACTGCATGTCCTGGTAAAGTTTCCCAACTCGAGGTATTGGGTATGTCTTGCTTTCCTCCACTTACTTCGTTCATTGTTAAATTTGTCTCAAATACTGAAAATATTAATGTAACACTATGGAATATTAAACAAAGTAATTAAAAAACAATTAAAATTGTGCAACATATTGCACATATAAAGATATATTGAAGCGTATAAAAAAGTATAGTGATACTGTGATACAATCAAATATACTAACTTATCAAATATATTACTTGCGACAGAAAGACACAATAGAACAATCTGTGATAAAATCAAATGAGACACATATGTGACATTAAAAGAGTTTATGAATTAAAAGACAGAGAAATTTCATCTATCTTGAATACTATTGTCAAAATATTAACGTTGTAGTGGTCCCATAACATTGTGAACACAATGAAAAAAATCTCACAAGTAACATAACTTCAGAAGCAGCAAAACTAAGAGGATAACTCAAATTGTATTGCATCTGAGAAATGCATTAGTATGATAAAACACATTTGCAGTTTGCACAATACAATCTATTTAAAAGAGACAAATAGCAGAAGGAGATAGTAATAATTTCGTGGCTCGACAGTACTTGGTAATACAATGTTTGTTTACATGCTGAGAAATCGCTGAAGAAAATACACAATTTCTCACGTCACAACGTCTGGCCGATTGACACAACACGCACCACGATCGAGAGTAGACTTACCAGAATTGACAAAACACTCAATTCATGAAAAATATGCGGCAACACTTAGAATTCATTCATGATTTGTGAATTTTGACGCAACGATATCCACCTCTACGACGCCATTTGCTTCAACTGTATTAACCCAGAGTCGAAAAATCTTTATAGAAGGATTTAGTGCGTGCCGGACGACGGCAGCGCTTCTACTTTCTTTTTACAAAAAATTCAGTAACGTTTCTAGTGACATCGAATAAAAAACTATCGATCATGATGTTCGGCTAATCGATATTTCAATGGAAATATCGCGATGCGATATTGCTCACTGTTTGCAAAGTGTTCAAATAGAGGTCGTGCCAGTTATGGAGTAAATGAGACTGCGCTCCATGTGCTCGCAGAAATCACTGTCAGTTGTTGAGCATGTAAAAAATATGACATAAAGAAAACGTGCTGTTCAAACTCAGTTTTGTAAGATTAATATCGAAGTTTTATCGAAGAAAATACATTTTGTTTTTTCTTCTGTGACAATATGGAAAACACAGATCAGCTAGACGTAGAAGTTGTACTTCTACTTAATTACTCTGTACATAAAGGTAATGTATACAAGAAACATGATTTATACAGTATTTAAATATTTTTTACTCATAATGCTAAAATAAAAATGTATTGTTTAAGCAAGCTAATAGTATTCTTACAATTTTAGTTTCTTCTTTATCATATAACATACGTGACATATTAAATGGCCAGTATGAGGAGGTATTAAGTAGTGAATTTTCTACATCTGTAGTGGAAGCAATAAAATGTGGCGATAATTTGGAAGAAATTATGAGTAAGGATGTATCTAGATCAAACACACATCTGTCCTGGTTGTGTACAGGTGTAGCTTCATTGTTACACTTTGTTCAGTGCAACTGGACAGGTCCTCCTGTCACCAAGAATATTGATTGGATTGAAAGCATGAGAGATAAAGCACTCAAAGATTTATCATTGCATGATGAGTGCAACATAAATGTTCAAAAAATAGAGTTTCTTTATTTGTCTAAGAGAATCTTCTCCAACACAGCTTTACAGTTGAAGTATAAAAGTTGCATTTGGTGGTTATTTAGAGCTAATCTGTTACATCAATATATAATGGGTGAAAATTCAGGAGTGATATTTGAAGAAACTGAGAACCTAATATTAGAAATCAAGAAACTTGACATATTGAAAGACTCTCTCTGTGAGCTGTTATTCAATCTAGAAGTTGCTCAGTTTTACTTGTACTATAAAAGAACACAAAATTCTGAGATGTATCTTGAATGTGCGCAAAGTTTAGCAGGCTTAACATTAGATTTACAAGGTGCATTGGGAAAACGTACAAAATATCAGCAAGTGGAAAAGGCGCAATTATATTTGAATGTACAGATAAACAAGGATATTATTCCATCAATAGATTGCAGAGACATTCCAAAATCTTTGGACTTGAATGACGAAATAAGATTAGAGAACATTGAGTTTTCTGAACATAAGGAGGAAATCAAATTGGGTCCTTGGGAGGAAGCTATAATTTTATTGAAATAGTAAGCAGATTGTCAAATTAGTATATTACATCGTAACTTATGTTACGCCATAAAAAGAGTTTAACAGTCAATAGTTTTCAGTTGCAGCTGTGCCAGCCAAAGCATAAACTTACTGATGAGGAGATCAAACCTTATTTGACCGTAGGAAACAAATTTATAATATACATTTCGTGACTTATTATTAATACGATAGCTTAATTTGAAAAAATTTTTGTTATAGAAAGTAGTGGAAAACACGAAAAATTGGTCGTTAAAAATGACTTCTTTATGCTGCCGCTGTTCTCTGGAGTCCGATGACAAGAGAACGGTTGAACGATCTATGATGCAAGCGGAATCTTTGCAGAAAGATTACAACGACACGAAAGTACCCGTGGCTCGAAGGACGGATCTGTTCTTCGCGAGTGGCATGAAACCTATCTGGATATTGGAAGAAAATTGGGCTAACATAATGTTCAGTCTTGGTTTGGTAAAAGGAGCTTTGGAGGTTTTTACAAAACTCGGATTGTGGGAGGATGTAATTACTTGTTACACTACGTTAGATTTAAAGCATAAGGTACGGCACCTTTATATTTAGGTCGCATGTAATATAGGTTTTCAGTAGAATACAATATAAAAACAGCAATAAATAATATGTGTAATATATTATAGGCAGCTGAAGTTATTCAGCAAGAAATATCTAAGAAGCCAACGGTAAAATTATGGTGTCTGCTCGGAGACGCAACTGGAAATGTGAGTCATTATGAAACAGCATGGAGATTATCCGAGGAAAAAAGCAGTAGAGTGCAAAGACACTGGGGATTCTATTATTTTGCGAAAAAGAACGTTCGTATATATTGAAATGATTTTCACTTCTCATTTATTTTATAATATTTTTCAGGATGTATAAAATCTTTACTGTGAAATCTATTTTTTAGTATATTGAAGCTATACCACATTTAAAATTGTCTGTCGAGTTGAATAACATCCAGGAAATAGTGTGGCTCAAGTTGGGCTATGCAGCATTGCAAACAGAAGATTGGAAATTAGCTGCTACGGCATATAGACGTTATTGTGCTTTAGAGCCATCTGTACGTATTATATTTCTTAGTCCAACACATTAAAAATACACAAACATGTTAAAAATCTAATTGTCTCATTTGATGTGTGAAAATTTAAGACTTTCGAGGCGTGGAACAATTTGGCGAAAGCCTATATAAAATTAGGGGATAAGCCCAGAGCCTGGAAGTCTCTGCAGGATGCCATAAAATGTAATTATGATCGTTGGGAAGTGTGGGATAATCTAATGGTTGTCAGCATTGATTTAGGACATTTTTCCGAAGTAAATATTCATGCTAATATATTTGATAATCTCTTTACAAACAGTTTTATTCATTAAAAGATTTACTCCAGTGTATATCATTTAAATTAATTTGATTGCATCCAACAATTACAGGTTATTCGATGTTATCATCGTATTCTGGATTTGAAACACAGTCATTTGGATATTCAAGTTCTTCAAATATTAACGGATGCTATAAGAAATGACCTTACTGATGTTGATTCGGGAAAGTCAGCGTCTCATTTGCTCCAAAAATGCCTGGAATTGTTCGGTAGAATTAACTCTACCACAATTAAAAATCCAGATCTTTTAAGATTGTACGCTCAACTTCTTGTGCTGAGGAAAACGAACGTTGATGAAGAGAGAGCAGCTCAGTATCTGCAACAAGCGTTTTATGCTGCTACTTCGAATCCAACCTGGTATCACAGCGAAGACACTACGTTGGATCTACTGACTTTGTGTAGTAATTTGGCACAGGCGTATTTAGATTGTGCCACTGATGTCTCAGATGTCAAGAAGAGAAAAATGTTAGGAAGTGCGAAATTATCGCTTCAAGGAGTCCTAAAAAAAATCGAAGAGCAAGAATGGAGCAACGCGAATATTATCAAAGAGTTGACAAGAGTTAAAAACTTGTTTACAACAATAAATAATAAATTTATTCAAACAAATTATACATTGAACAAAAGTGTAAATTGAAATAAAATTATAAATTGAAATAATGTTTCTTTTGTCGTCATTTACCGAACTAAGCTGGACTGTTTTTAACATTTAAGTGCGTTTGCTCTTATTAATATATAAATCCGTTTCTTTTATATATATATATATATATATATATATATATACATAATGTTTTTAGAAGTTTTTTGTTACCTATATTTAACTTTATTTATGTTCTATTTTTGTTAGTTGTATTTTTATTTTCGCGGGAAATAAAGATAAAAAAGTTTACTAACAGATTTCTGTAGGTGTGTTGTAAAATTACAATTAAAAGTCGAATCGACAGCTCACATAGTAATATGTGTATAAATAACT
>QVOA01007349.1:0-17593 GCA_014825685.1 Pseudomyrmex cubaensis | reverse complement strand
TTTATTCCCGCTTGGAAATCTTCCGTTTTTCTGCTTCGTAAAATTTCGCAGATTCAAGCTGCTCGGTTCGCACAGAGGGACTGCGCGACGCAATATCCCGGGGCCTTTCCTCGTGGAGTAAACCTCGTTGCTCGGCGACAGGGTCAAATCGTGCGAGACTAATTTTATTACGCGCAAGTCCAGTTAATTGGCGCCAGGAGCGTATAAATTGCGGCGGCTTGGCGGCGGCGACGCTCGCTCGCTCGCTCGCACGGACAGAGAAAGAGGAGAGAGAAGGAGAGAGAGAGAGAGAGACGTGGGACAGTTTATCCCTAATGCGAAAACATGGCTTCCCCTCTTCCTCCACCTCCTCCTACGCGTCGCAGGTTAAGGGACTCCAGGTATCTTACTAAAGGAAGGTAGTCACGTAAAGGATTGCTGAAATTCCCGCAGGAATCTCGTGCGACGTTCTACCGCTTGTGTGCGCTTACTCGGGGAGAGAGTCCTTCGCCAATATTGAACGTAGTAATCTTTTAATCTCGCGAACGGCTTATTGCCGAACGCGAGACGGAAAAAGAAATTACGCTTTGCGAGGAGACCGATACTCGGGGGGGCGTAACGACCTTTTAAATCTGTCGCGACGGGGGAATCTCCGCGGAAATCGAGACGACTTGACGATGCGGTTAGCGTCGTCGGGGCGCGAACTTCGCCAGAACAGCAGCCAGCTCGTAGCGAAGTTCTAATCGAATCCGATGGCCTCCGTGAAGTCTGCGAGCGATTAGAAGTTGGCGAACACCCGTTATCGCGCGCGCGAGTGAGGCTTCCATTATTTCGCTCGCGGCATTGTGCGTCTGTGACGTAAGGCACTTGCGTGCTCGGAAGTTACAGTTAAATTATTCGACATTGTCGACGTTCTAACAACAAATAGCAATCACAGCGGACAACGGTAAGTTGTAGATATTGTTGTGCAACATTGCGTTACTCGCGCGCAACATTTGATCCGCTCTCGATTGTATTCGATAAATATTTTTTAACACTTTCCGATAGCATTTCGAAAGCGAAACGCACTAATTAATAATGAGATAGTTATGTTTAATTAATTAACAAAACAAGTTGTCCGAGTAACTTGGAGAGTAATTGCGTCGGGATATTGTTAACGTTTTTTTTTTTTTTTAAAAAGAAAAAAAAAGTAGCCGGAAGCAATTGCAATAGTCGCTAGAGAGATACTTTTCTTGCGAGACTTCGTGTTATTTCGCTTCTCTTTACTTCCTTTATTGACGAGCGCAAGCCCTCCTCTCTTACAACCTCCACAAACTATATTCTCGACTCCAATATATTCCATTATGCGCTGTTTACACAGCAGACGCTTCTGTAAGGAAATGAAAACGCCCTCGTAGCGCACGATAATGGAAATCTGAACCGCACAGAGAAATTAGTTTCTTTGACGGTGTGTCGGGAGTGGCCGTTTTCGCCTAGATCCCGCGCGAATTATTTCCCCTCCCGTCTTTCCCTCCTCCCAACTTGCCAACGTTCCGAAGTTTCCTCATTGCTTTATTAGCAAAAGATCGCGACTCGTTAATAAAGAGTCGCTGTTTATCAACACGCTCACATCACGCTGATTCAGACTTTCCTTTATTTTGCAAGAGAATTCGACAAGGTAAGAACAATGTGTAATTGTTATTAAAGTTATAATTAGAATTATTATTAAACTTGTTAATTTCGTGCACAATATTGCATTATTTGACGTAACGATATCAACCGTGTCGGATAATAACAAGTACCGAGATATATATAGTCGCGAGTAATCTGCATTTCTACGGTGCGAGAACAACGAGGAGGAGGAGGAGGAGGAGGTTAAGACAAACAGCCAACGGCGGAAAGATCCGTCTCTCTTCTTCTTAACGTTGACTCAAGACTCACTTACTTCGAGCGCGCGGAGTTTGTCCCGACGGCGGCGGCGGCGGCGGCGGCGCAGGGATATCGCGAAAGGAAGGTTTATCGAGAAGCACAATTCGGCGAACCGTTTATCCACGCTCACATCCGCAACGCGCGCGTCGGAGACGAGAGATTGGAATGACTGAAGTCCTGATGAAGGGTGGATGAGGTACGACGAGGAGGGACGCGAGAGAGAGAGACAGAGATAGAAAGAAGGGGGACACCACGGGAGAGTGGGCAAGAGGGGTCGAGGGTACGTAGGGCAATTTTCGCGTAATTCGATGGGGCGTGATCGTCATAGCAACCCCCGGTACCCCCGTCCACTCTCTCTCTGGAAGCTGCAGCCTGTTCAAACAAGCCTCAAACTCCATACTAGGCTCGTATCCAGTCTCTCTCTCTCCGTCTCTCCGTTTCTCTCTCTCTTTCCCTCTTCGTATCTTCTCCCCTTCTCATGTTCTATCGTTTTCCCGGTCTCTCTCTCTCTACTTCTCGCTATCCGTCTTTCTGCGGCTCTCGCAACATCCGTCTTTGCTCTCGCTGTCCGTCTCCTCTTCTCTCAGGCCGTTCCTAAACTCGAATTCGTTCTCCACGGGATTTCAACAGTTGCGATAACTACCCGGGATTTCTCCTGCGTCATATAGAGGTAGTGACGGCTCAATCGTTTCATTGTAATTACTTGGTCGTTAGTAGTACGACGTCGTGCAGTATACCCCACTCGAAAACGCGAGTTGCGAGTTTGGTCAGCGGCAACAACAACAACAACAACAACACCCGAGAGCTCTCTTCACGTGTGTTTTAGCGATGGTAAAGGGTACGCAAGCTCCTCCCTTCCTTCCGTCATTTAGTTTATGGTCTGCGACCGGCAGAGAAACCTCCCTCTGGCTTTCTGACGTACATAGCTACCTCCGTAATACTGAAGCAGCCGTACGCGTCTCGTGACCGCGATGCGAATTACGTCGTCGTCGTGAATAGTCCACGTGTATCGAGGATTCGCATTATCGTTTATATTGCCTCGCATCGATTATATTAATTTTTGCGTAAAGTCGCGTTTGGAAGACGCAGCGTTTGACGGCATGATGAACCCATTAGAAAAACTCTTTTCTTTTTTTTTAATATTTATTCAGATGAAGAATGTTAGGATCAGACGAGAAATAAAACGTAGACTTCCACCTCCCTCAGTCCCGCCATTTTTCACAAAAATTGTTCTGGAAACTCGCCAGAAACAAGGAGAGAGAAATGTTAGGTTTTATAATAATTTCGTGCTGCAAGAGGGGGGTCTCGCGAATCTAAGAAACTTTATATAGTGTCTTGCAAAAAAAAGAACCATTAATTTCAAGTATACCGTGTCAGTTTTTTAAAATCGCACCAGCAATTTTCGCGAAAAACCCGTAAGTTTCTCTCGTTATTTCTGAAATGAATTTTAATTAAACAATGAGAAAAGTTTCATTAACGAAATAACAAATCGTCAAACGGGGGCGACATTATTTTCGTATGCAAAATATTCGGCGTGCGCGGAAAATTGTATTTTCTAATTCTCGTCATTTGGCGCGTCCATAGCTTCTCATTATCGACCACCGCAACTGTGTAGCCGCGTTCGCCGCGATCGAATCGAATTCCGCAGAATTCCGCGCGGACGAATATTTCATACTCTGTGATCATACGAAGGGTCGCTTTAGTGCCGGTCGAGGCTGAAAAACAGCAACAATGATGGAGAGAGAGAGAGAGAGAATTCGCTAACGAGATAGCGCGGCCTCACCTTGCGGCAAAATCGAACTTCCATTACCCATCCCATACGTAAGCAAAGTACCGCTTGCGAATGATGACAGAATTACTTGAAGTGTCTGTAATTTCAACTATAATTAATATAGTTAATTTTTCATTTATCCAAGTTCAACGAAGCTGCGCGTTTTTTAAGGTTGCTCGAATGTTGAAATTCGAAGTTTAATTTTCAATTCTTTAAATTTTTCGTGTCCAATAATATATATCGCGATTATTAGACTAAGACTATATTATTCAATGCAAAGTGCACATATTTAACTTTCGACCGTATGAAAAAATATTTCCGTGCTTCATATTGTTTATATCTCGAACTATTTCCATTATCGAACGGTGCAACGCGCGTTTCTTTCCGGTATCAGTCCCACGTAATCGTGTTGCGAGGAAGGAAGTGAGATTAAATTCTTTGCGCGTAAATTTTCTCTGTCTCGTTCGTTAATGTCCTATAGCCGGATTGCCGAAAGATGTTTGTGTGCGAAACACGTAGTTGAGAGTCGAAAGAGAGATAGTATCGGGCGGGAGAGAAGCGAAGCGCGGGAGGAAGACGATGAAGAAGAGAATTAAAGGAGGTAACGAAGCACAGTCGAAGCACGCGTATATTTCGAGATCTCGTTTCTCTTTTTCACAGAGAGAGAAAGAGAGATACATATATATTGTATATATAAATTACCGTGCGAGTTACTCTCGCGCGGTGTATTGCAAGAGAGAGAGTAAGCGAGAGAGAGAGAGAGAGCCACGCTTAATTATAAAACCGATAAATTCATCCCGCGGGACACGGGACAGACGTCTGGAATCCCGAGGTTGATAAACGAGCCCCTGATCCCGACCTTCTACCTTATACACCTCCGTTCGCCCCCTTCTCGCGCGAGCTCGCTTAAGTCGCGCTCGTCCCTCTCACGCGTTCATCCCTCTCGTTCATCCCTTTCGCGCGCGAGACCTACCTGCACGTCACCACCGTCGTACGCGCGCTCACGCCTCGATGGACTCACATCATTGAGTCTCCGAGAATCTGGACGACCGTGTAATTAGATCCTTGGTTTCTCCCTTCGCGACGATAATTACATTCGCGTTACCCGCGAGGATGTGAGACCGATGTGATATCCGGCCCGTCACAAGGGCCATCTCCCACGGGAGATCGTCCTAGTGTATGTGTGTGTGTGTATGTGTGAGCGAATGCGTTTCCACATATTGTCCACTTCGAATCAAATTTTCATATCAAATTTGCACGTGCGTGCGATATAATAACTCGCTCATTTCGGAAACGCTCTTGCGGGAGCACTTTGTTGCTAACAATATTTGCGCGATATCTCTTTGTCATTTTTATACGAAAATGCATTCTTCATGCGTGTGTGTATGAAATATATATGTATATAAACATACACAAATTTATAAGTTCAATTCAAGAGTTCCGCTTTTTTTTTTTTTTTAATGACATTCGCGCAAATTTTTTTTTTTTTTCCTCGACCGAAACAACCGTCGATATTTATCGGAATCGCGGAATGTAAAATCGCGCTCGTTATGTAAACTAACCGGTGACTTTGGACACTTGAATCGGCTTTAAACGCGAGGAGTTTTTAATCATCGTTAATCAAAGCGAAGACGGCGCGCGGGTATATAGGTACGAACGTAATATTCCATCGATTCTCAAGTACTCACCCGGTGAGAGGCGGGACACTCGCTCAATTTGGCGCGGTTCCAAAGCGGACAGATGTCCGTAATTCTCGGTTTGATAAACGAGCGCTTGATCCCAAGTTTCCTATAAAGCGGGACGTGTCGCTTTGAACAGGCGCCTTTGGACGAGCTCTCTCATACTTCGTCCTTATCACGACACGTCCCCGCATATTGTCCTACATTTTGTATGTGTATATGTATATATATATATATATAGACATTGCGTCATACTTCACTTTAAAGATAAAAGTCGCGACGCGAAAAGATAAATTAACGTTTCCGAGAAAAAAAAGAGGGAACAAAAATATATATCCCGTAATATCATTATTTAATATAATCCTCTTACTAGCGTTCTCTGCGTTATTACATTTTTTTAATAATACAATAACAGCGTTAGCTGATACGTGTATGAATTATATTACAAACAAATAAATTACATCACGAATAAAATACAAGAAAATGAAATTTGCATTTCTGCGGTATATGAATATTGCTATATTAACGAGGTGAAGGAATAAAACTACAACGACGCGTAATTACTATTGCAAGCGGCCGCGCCATGGGAACCCTCTCGAGAGGGGGAGAGAGATGATTTTATCTCTCCTACTCTTAACCGCTCCGACGATTATTGAAGCACTTAAGTCGGTTGCTCCCCACTGAGATATTAATTCTCAAGGGAGTTTAGTCGATTCCTTTCCTCGGATAGTCACTACCCGGAATCTCTCTATGGCTGCGACCTGAGGGAGACGTGACTCGATGTAGCGAGTGTCGCCACAGTAACGGACGTGCGCGCGTAGACGTGGGTGCGCCCGTCACACATCTACGCGTCGCACACACACACAGGTGACACACGTAACGGCCACGACGTAGCCGGAGCGTGGCCTTCTCTCCTCCGAAGTTTGTGAACTATGAGTGAACCTATCGCAAGGACAAATTTCCTCATCTAACTTTCTCCGGGTAGATGAGATGATCGCTCAATGCCAGCGGCACCGACGCTACTATCTTCACTATAACCCGAATCACCCACCTCGCCGCGCCCCGCATCCGCCGGGAAAATTAATGACGGAATCCGGGAGTTTTCTATAGGCAACTTTTACCGTGGGATCTCTTCGGTTCTACGGTGTCGGGTAGAACAAATTCAGGAGAAAGAAAGAGAGAGAGAGGCGAGGTGCGCCACGACGACGACGAACCGACGCCAATAGGTTCTCGCGACGTTCGACGCGACTATGCGAACGTATATACTCCTCGTCGTTTTATCGTGTTTTCGTTCGACAAAATTCTCACGTTTAAATTGGCGGACGTGACGAAATTTGCATGCACGATATATTATCGAATTACACGGTAATCTGCAATCCCAATGAGCCGAGACTTAAGCGCCTTATAGCTCGGAAGTGTTTCAATAGACGGGCTCATTACACTCGAGAGGAGGCGGTATCCGAAAACGTGTGATTTCCTACTCTCTCTCTCTCTCGCGCGCGCGCGCGTTGATCGCTTCATCTCCTATTTATCTAGCCGCGTCGCCGACGCGCACAACCCCATTATACGAACTTTCCGTCCGACATCGCGCTCCGCGCCACCATTGAAAAGTCTTATTCTCGCAGGAATTAACGAGTTTCCCGAAGAATCGTGCGGAATTACGTTGCTGCGTGTCGCGTCGAGCCCACGACGACGGCGGCAACGGCTACGACGACGCTGGCGGGCGCATGCAATTCTACAAGTTGGAATTGAATCTACTCTCAAAGAGAGAGAGAGAAAGAGAGAGGGAGAGAAGGTAGGTCGGATTCGATTCTCGCGTGGAAAATGCCTCGCGTCACCGGAAATGAGGGGAAGAGAGGGCTCTTGACGCGGCAAATGAAATTATTAAAACGTCAGCGCCACGTATCTGACGATGAAAGCTGTTACCAGCGTCGCGCGAAGGGAGAAAATTAACACACGCGTCATTATTCGGCTTACCTTCTTATTTGCTCTCGCGACTTGCCGGGATGGAAGTTTCGCCCGAGCGTCGCAAGACTAAACGCGGCCATTCACAAATGTTCGGACTGGTGTAGTGTTTGCGTAACGGAAGAAAGTACGGAGATAAGCGATTTTTCTCCTCTGTATTTTCAGAACACACATCCCGTCTCAGCCGCATTAAAATAACATTTTAATGCAGTCGTCGGAAGGAAAAAAACAAATCTTACATTTTATTCGCGTGTTTGGCAAAACTTCGTTTTTATACACATGGAAATTTTACAGAGCACGAGACGCGCGCGACTTCCTCTCGCTTTTATGTTTTGTACACATATTTACGTTTCGCATTTACATGTGAAACATGTAGTATAGAAAAGTATAGATATGTTTTCGTGTATACATATATTAGGTAATTGCACGACTTCTATTTTTCCGCGACTTGCACGCTCGAGCGCGAAATGCATTGAGACATGCCGCGCAAGAAGACATGTTTGCCGACATTTTTATTATTTCGTGCCGCAACAATAATAACCGGATAAACCGTCGTAACCAAGAAAAATATGAACGTTGTCGAATCGTGAATATCGATAACGCGACCGATCGGCCATCGCCGTCTCTCTCTTTCTTCTTTTCATCCTCCCTTCCCCCCTCCGGGATACGAAAGTCGAATCTCTACCCCACGCTATCGGAGCAAGTATTCCGGGGAGTGCAACGCGCTGTATTATGCATTCACCCCCGCGGAGAAACACCGCGTGCGCGCGTCGCAGTCTACCGTATACCTTAACATAATAAGGTCGTATTATGCAGTATATACAAAATTTCCAGTTTAAACGCGGCCCACGTTCGGGCCTTAACGTCTTGTTCGCGTTGGACACTCGAGAGTTGCGAAACTCTTTCTCTCTCTCTCTCTTTCTCTTTCTCGTCGCGCGCTTTCCGGCGGAAAAGTTGAGCTTCGAACTTCAGAAACGATTTACGTCAGAATCGACGCGCGGCGGCACTTTATGTGGAGCGTGGCTTGTAATATTAACTTCATAATGACCGACTGTCACGCCATTCGCGAATGTAAATTTCAATTAACTCTTGGGCGAGAGTGTAACAAGAAAACTTGTTTCCCCTTTGTGACAAAAAACCGAGTAATTTCAAATAAAATTTCACGCACACGCCTGTACGAAACGAGAAAATGTAACTTTTACCCGATATTATTATTATTATTATTATCATCATTATTATTATTACACGTTATACATTATGTGCGTTTATGCGATTTTATCGAAGCGTGAATTTCAATATTTAAAATTTAAAATGCAACTTTATGTAATTATTACGAGATACGCGCGCAATGTAAATTAAAATTGTCGCCTGTTATCCGCAAACAAACAAAGGATATCATTTATTAAAAGTTAGGTACAACGTTCAATACCAAGTTTTTACAACGATCCTCGTTTTTCGCAACCGGTGAGCAGCCGGTGAGAAACGTTAATGAATTCTTTATATTCGCTCTTTCGAGTAACTCCCCAAAAGGCAATAAACGACCTGCGTCGCGTTTTCTCATGGTTTTTTCGAAATTTTTCGCGAACGGCGTTTATCTCGCACGAGACCACTTTTTGTGAATCTTTTATTATCACAAGGGGGAACATTTCGAATGTGTTACCCGACAAGATTAGATGAAAAAGATGTGCGCGCGTTTTTATTTTTCCCACAGTTACTTTTTACCCAGTAAGCACGATCTCTCGATGGCAAGAGATCGAGATAATCGCGCCCACGATTGTTTTTTTTTTTTGTTTTTTGTTTTACGCAAATAATAAATACAAAAAATCTGAAAAAACGTTCACCTCTCGCTTTGGAATTACAAACAAACATTTATTCAACGCGCGTATGTGCTCGAAATCACCGTTCGGCGTAACGACACGGTGTAATCCACCGTCGTTAAATCCGAGCGAAGCCACCCACCCCCCCGTTTCTCTCCTTCCCCCAGTCATTGTCTCCCATTACACGGCGACAAGCGCGAGCGTTCTTCGACACCGAAATCTTCCGTGAATATTTCAGGAAAATTACCGCACGTTCGTAGTACCTCTCCTCCGTCCCTCCCTCGGGGCGCGCTCGGGTTTCCCGGCGATTATGTCGTATAATCCGCGGTGAGTGCGTTTGTCACGGGCGCGCCGCGACGGCGGCCGGGTTTGCGCAGCCGGCTACGGTGTCGGGTGTCCCCGTGGGCGATATTCCCTGTTATCCGAAACACGAGGCTGTTATCCCACACAGCACTTACTGTACGTAAGCACCGCAATGGCCGGAAGAACGGTCGACGGACGGACGGACGGACGGACGGATCGCGGGAACGGGAAGCCGCCGGTCTCTCCGGATTACCACGGAGACATTAATCACCCCCGTGTCACCCAGGTCGGCATGATCTCAGTGAATTTGCAATTAATTCGAAATTGCCGTCATCGTCGTGAGACCGTGAAGGAGCGCGCGTCGTTTGTGCGCTATCGGTGTGTAACGCGCGCGCGCGCGCGCTCGCGAAATTCTCGAGATACGCGTCGGTCATTCGACGTACATGGTGGTACACGGTGATGAATGAGCCGGTGGCTTCGATTTCATTAATTAACGGAAGTGGCCGGAATTCGATGGTAGCCGTGGACGCGTTGTTCGACACAAAGCAAACGCGAGTGCGTCGCAAATTGGTGTTTAGCAGTTGCGGGGAGATGTTTCCCGAGATCGATCGGTCTTTTAACGATGATTTTATGTTGATTAAACAACATGTGTTTGTGTGTGGTTCGCGTCGATAACGTTTATTGCGAATGCGACACTCTCTCGAAATTTTCAATAAGATTGATTGAACCCCGAGATCGGAGTTTTGCAACGACTTTTTCATCGAGGAAGAGTTTTTCGCTTACTTGCGCAATTGAAATGCTGCTTTTAATTATAAATACGTTATTGTTCGCGCGACAAATAAAACCCACGAGTATCTAAATTAAAGAAACAGCCCTTGACAGATCATCAGACACGTCAGTCACGACGAGACGGGGGCGACGGTTCGCGTCCTTGTTTGATACAAGCGACAGTTCGGAGTCGATCGTGGGTTGCGGTAATATCGTTTCTTTCTTTCTTTCTTACGCCCCATCGAGTTCCCATCGGACCCGAGAGACCAACGGTATTACAAGTAATTGTCGCTCTCGGGAGGGCGCGGATCGACCCTCCATATCCACCCCAACCCGATCTCTCTCTCTCTCTCTCTCGGCATGAGAGCGCGTGGGAAGGAAAAATACAGCGGCGAAGGAAAACGAAAGAAAGGAGGAGGACGAGGAGAGAGAAAAAGAACACAACATAGAGGAAAACACAGCGCGCGGAAGTGGAAGAAAATGTAAAAAGGAAGAAAAAAACGTAAAAAAACGCAACGTAAGAATGTGAGAGTGAAAATAACACAGAATGTATAAAAAGAAAGAAAAAAGAGAAAAAGAGAGAGGGAAAAAGCGGCTTCGTGGAAAGAGGGAGGACAGGGAAAAAAGAGTCGAGAAAAATCTGAAAGCAAACTCGAGAAGGACGTCGCAACAGCGTCGCGTAACACCGCCGTCAGCAGACTGCGACGCCCTTTCTATATGATCTCTCTCTCTCTCTCTCTTTCTCTTTCTCTCTCCCTATTCCCGAATCCGACCGAAGGGAAAAGGTACGTGGAGTAAGGAACTTTCGTTCTAACAAGTGGATGATTCACAAATCATCCCCGAATCGGCGTGTGACTCTCCCCGACTCCCTACGAGAGATGAGAAACTTCATTTCAGTCTATATATCCTTGTTCAGAACCGACCCCCGCGTTTTCGCCGCGGGCGACGAATTGAAAACGAGGAAAAGTACACACGACGATGGATGAAAAAAAAAAAAGGTGAAACGCGTGTGTATACACAACGCTTCGATTCGCGAATCGCGAACCTAATCGCGGGATATACCTACCATCGAGGTTGCTTCTCGCGTTATCTCGCGACACTTTTTCGCGCGCTCTCTCTCTCGACGTTCTCGCCTCGCTCCATTTTTCACTGTCGCGGCGACACATCTTCGCACAACCTTCTTCACCGATGAAACATCTTAAGAGTGAAAAATAACGCTTCCTTCTTGTTGGCGCGCGGTCAACGACGTTACCAGACGTGCGATTTCGCCGATATTTCGCGGATCGAAATAGCGGCGGGAATTATCTCGCAACATTTTGGGTTTCTCGTAACAGATCGAAGGCGATAGACGGAATCGGACGCGTATAAAAGCGACGGAGCCAAGTAGATCGCGTGACTCACCGATCGAATCAACCGGCCAGATGAACGGATTTCGTCGCAAGATAACTGCGACGGGAGATTCTTCGGTTCGTGGGAGATCGCAGATATGTATCCGAGCGACATTCATGGTAAATCAGAATTACGAGGAATATATAGCCGTGAGAGAGAGAGAAGTTTTTGGTCTCGATGAACTGATAAAACTGGAACAGCGCTCTAAGCTTTAATCGAGTCGCCGCTGAATGTAGTACCGCCATCAAGCGTTGTTATCTCAACACGCTTACTAATGCGTTTGGACGTTACATATTTGTCACTTGCTCTCTCAGGCAAGAAATTTCCAACATACGCGCACCAGACAGACTTCTCGAAAATGTCGCCTCGCGCGTATTTTATTTCACGTAACGCCGTATCACGTATTTACGACTAATTAAATAATCGTCTCCGCGCACGTTCTTATCGCGCCGCACGCGCGGCGCACACACATTTTGTTTTCGCGCCGTCCGTTTTCGCCAACTTCTCTCTCGCGAAACGAAATTCTGTCGTCGTTTCGAGGAGATAAGAGGTCGAAACGACGGCGCGTCGGTTCGTGATCACGGAAATGGCGCGATTTCGCGGTTAACGAACCTACGGACGGGTTCTGCGAGATAACGGACGACGCGAGAGTGGAGAGACTTTAGAAAAACACTCCCCGACACGGGGGATAAGAGGCGGATAGTCGCGGTATTCCCGTGACGACAATAAAGCGTCCATCGTAATGGTTACCAGACGTATGTTACACCGGGGGCGAGAGGGGGTAAGAACGCGTCCCTCCCAACGATCGCGGTTAACACGTCCCGTGATACGAGGTTTGGGATTCGCGGCGCGAACACATCGACCGTTTTACGAACGCTTTTATTTCGAGAAAATCTCGAGATTCAATAAATTGGTCATACGAGACCCGTTGGTGTAAGTGGGGAAGTAGACTTGCTGGTGTCGTGAGAGTTGAGCTTTAAAATTGAATAAGAAGGTGTGAACGAAATTCAATATTGTTTACAAAAAAAATACAATAACACGAGGAATATGCTAACATTTAGATTGGAGTGTTACTATGTAGAAATTAGTCGCGATAGAATGTGCGATAAGATAATTTCCAGTGACCGGACAAAACATCACTAGACATTTGTTAAAGAAATAATTACAACAACAAAATTATTACTTATATGTATAAAGTTAGAAATTAGTAATTAAAAGCACATCTTAAAGATACACTTTTAATTATTAATCTCTTTAAAAGATATATTACATCTTAAAGATATTATTTAAAAAACAGTGAGACTTGGTTGTAATTAATATTTACATGTCTAATAATTATTTCTTTAATAATTGTCCGGTCCGTTAATACGCGTTTGGTCACTGGGACACTTACCTTAAACAATAGAAATTATCCATGGCTCATTAAATACTCGCGACGGCTGTTGTGGAACACAGAGACGTCCCCTTGACGTTTAGCATCCGTTCTCAAGAGTGAGAGCGACGACTTTTCACATTTTTCCTCACATCGTACATGGTTGCTAGGGTTTCGAGGGCGCGTACGGTTTCCTTGGTGACCATAGGGAGCGCAAAACCGTACGTACCGCACGACCATGCACCGTCCCTTTCACGCCCGTGCCGTCTGTTTGTATTTCATATTGATAGAGTATTGATACAGCCCTGCACCACCACCGTCGTCGCCCTCGCCCCCGCGCGCGCGACAAGCCCCTCTTAACCCTCGGCGAACACACCCCCCCGTTCCCCGGTAAACCACCGTGACGAGTTCGCCATCCCACACTGCGGAACGTAAACGAGGATACCGTGTGTTACCATTCCATCCGGGTCACGTGTTTACTTTGTTCCGCATTGTTGCGTCTCGTTAATGGCCGGCGGAAACGTTTTGCTCGGGCGCAACGGAAAGAGGAGGGATCCGTTTCAACAAACGGATCCTCTTCCGTGATTTCTTTTGTGAACTTGGAAACGCAAAGGAGATCCCGCGAAAAGACTCCCGCGCGGGAAATCTCATGCTCAATTCTCTTGTGCGCGTGTGTAATAATATTTTACGACAACATACGCGTACGTTGAAAGAGCCAGTTGTAAATATTGGATAATGGCCAAATAAATAAACGTTAAAAATAGAGACATCGAAATTTGCGATGTGTAGCTCGATGTCGAGACCGTTTTCATCGTGACGTATTGGGTCATTAAATATGGAAGAAACTTGACAAATATGTACATATAAATTTTTATATGTAAATATATAAAAATATAAAAATATATAAATATCAAAACATATAAATTTCGAATATAAATATTCGAAAAATCTCTCGGTAATATGTATATTTGTCAAGTTTCATATACTTATGATGACCCAATATATATATTTTGTAATATATATGTATATATGTTACATACCGGGTGTCCTACGAGACTCCTCCATGAAAATTCTAAGTCCGCTATGTTCGCCGGCACAGGCACGACGAAATTCATCGCGTACGTGTTGACCACCCCATCCCGTACGTAGTACAACTCAGCCGCGAGTCCTGAAAGCAGAATAGCGAAGTGTATCGATTGGGCGATCAATTATGAAAAAGCTGTACCGTGCCGCCGGCAAAGTTTCCCTCCGCCTACTACCACCCCCCTTTCTCCCTCCGATGAATCGACCGATCGCGAACTACGGCACGTGCAGCCCTTCGTTATAAGTTGGGGGACATTGACCACGGTCGCGTCTTCTTAACATGAAGTATCGCAGTTGTAGGGGAATTCACTCCTATGGAAACTTCAGAGACGGTATAATTTTGTCGAGAGAGAAATGGCGCCCGTTTTCATTACGCTGTGTGTTAGCTGTTTTTTTTTTTTTGTTTGTTTAAGTTTACTTAACTAAAAAAATCCGATTTCTTTTCTCTAATGTTGTGCATTCTCGTGTCCGTCTTGTTTCCAAAACATAAACTTAAAAAAAATTAAAAAAGAAGATCAAAATATAGGTATCGTAAATCGCGGCGGCGCACTACGACGACAACGCGTAATGTCAGACGCGTGTCAGACGCGAAATCTAATGCGACGATTATTATCGACATATTTTCCGTACGGGGAGAAAATCTCGAGGATATCTACCAAGAAATAACCGCGCGAATTCCGCAGACGGATTTATAATACGGATCCGTCGATGCCAGATATCTCCTTCCACCTCTTTTCGCTCTTCACATCCTCTTTCTCAGATCATGATCTGAAAATTCCTCTCGGGCACTCACACGTACAGTCGCGGCCTCTCTCTCTCTCTCTCGCCGCCACCCGCTGCCGTTCGAAAAATCTCGGGGATAGATATACAAGGATCTGAATTTCCTCAGGCGACGGATGCGTCATCCGTCTGCTTTTACGTATGACTACGCAATTCGATATCACGCTCGTGAACAAGCCCCGTCAGATATACGTACATACGTCATATTCGACGTTCGCGTGCAACGGCGCAAACGTGGCCGCGCGCTTGCTCCGCGATAAGACCTTCCCTTTCCCTCCCTCCCTTTAAAGAAGCGAGAGATATTCAAATCCAGAGTACTGTACGCTCGATAGGAGAAAAGAAGCGCATGAAATGCAGTGAGAGAGAAAAAACTCTCTCGAAACGGGCGAGCGGCGGGAAAGAAAAGTGGAGAGAACAGAGCGTTTTTGTAAATTCGTGTACGTGTGTGATTTGCAATATCGAGGCAAACCTGCAAGAAAACGCGGGCGAAGTTAAAAGAAATTAATATTATTATTGTTATTAAAAATTGCGCGCGAGTAGAATTTTTATTTCCTTGCGAACTCTCGTGTTATTCGACATAAACAAATAATCGTTAACAGTCGGTTTGTATTTAAATGTGTTCGATTTTTTTTTTTGTGTCGAGAAAAATAGTTTCGTCTTTGCACGCGCTGCTATTTGAGACAGGTTTGCATAATAGATTGTACATCGGAGTCAGGAAAGTTTTAACTGCAGTAGCAAATGGGGAAACATGGTCTGACTCTGTAAGAGGTTCTACTACTTGCTTTTGCGATCTCAATTCTCTTCGATACTTAAGGGACTAACTCTATAACACATACAATTTCCCGATCACGCGCGTACGCACGTAGATCGTGCACTTTTCTGTCTGCTTTCGAAATGTATTGAATATTAAGATATTTTATTTTATTTGGGCAATGTAACACACACACGATCAATTTTGCTGTCTTTCAACTGTGTTCGAAAAAGATAAAAATATTTACTATATTACACATATATAAAAAAAAAGATTTTTAAATATTAACATCGTTTCTCCATCGCGCGAAATGAAATCGCGAAATTTAGAATCTGGAAGAATCTATCGCGAGTAAATCGTCGATGCAAGACGTGAACCGATATTTGCGATGCGATTTAAGCGACAGCTTGGCGTTTCGCGAAATACACACGTACACACCGAAGAGAGACGCCGGCAGTCCCGAAGTTTAAGGCGGCACATCGAGCGTAGTCGAGGGTAAGCGTAGTAAGAAGATTAAGAGTAACTTTCTACTCCGTGCCCCGAGTCTTACAGGGATGAGGGACTAACACCCGACAGGGAAAACTGATAATGACAGTCGGCCGTGTATTAAGGGAAGCATCCGCGAAATCGAATTAATCCCGCTGTGTTCCATTTTATTACCAGACGTTAATTCCGGCTAAAGTGGAGAGTCGTGTCTGGCTAAGTAAACGCGTTACTACTTGAGCTTTAAGGCGGCTGGGATCGCCTCAAAAAGCATGCGATGCAAATGTTTCTTTGTAAATTTCTTACTCTTCTTCTCTTGCTCTCTCGTAAAAAAAAAAAAGACATTCACAGTTACTTTATTCAAAAAACCCACGCTTTGAAACGTCGATACGTTCAACTGTCGACTTTGCGCTACTTTTTTTTTTACGAAGTCAAACGATTAACCTTCCGGTTTTCCGGCCAATTAATCGCTCGAAATGTTGCGAGCGACCAGCCGGAAAATCACCGACTTCCGATGGACTCTGCGAAACTTTATTGCCCTCCTTTCGCGGCGTGTAACGCTGTCGCGAAATACGAAGTCGTCTGGGATATTTATACGTCGGTTTATCAGGCGCAGGTATATATACACACGTGAGGGAACGTTGCACACACACACGCACGCACACACACATAAAACAAGGAGGAACGAGCGCGCTTTTCGGATACAGCTGAAGAAATGAGAGCAAGTGAACGACGAGCGTGCCGGGAAAGCCAGCGCGCGAATAAGAGAGCGGGACGAGTCTGAAACTCGATAGTGCCGCCGGAAGAAGAAAGATAAAGAGAGTGAGAGTGAGTTAAAAGAGAGAGAGAGGGAGAAGCGGGAGAAAATATTTCAAGAAGATAAATCTTAGCCGATCCCACGGGAGAAACACGCGCAACTAACTCAGGTGGATTAAGTTCCGCTACACCACCCGAGGATTTCGAGTGGGCAACAAATGGACATAATCAGGTTGCACCGTCGCGCGCGCGCGTTACGGCAGACAGTCGTTGCATTACGTCGCCGAGATTAGATGGGAAGGACTGTATATATACGGAGGGGTGTCCTATCCTCTCGCGCGCGCTCTGCTCCGTGAATTCCACGCGAAGATCTTCGGCGCGTATCAAAGTTCGGGGCAACGGAAAAGTTTTGGGAGCAAACGCGTCGTAATTGTGCTACGCTCTGCTACGCTGCGTACTTTTGGGAATATTTGTGTGTGTGTGTGTGTGTGTGTGTTCGCGTGCTTCAAGTTACGCGCGCGCCGCGATATTAAATAAATTTATACGCGGAATTATGTGGCCCAGACGAGAGGTAATAATGCAACGTGCGCGCGTAAGTGCGTCTTTTTTGTTTCGGAAAATTTATTTCTCTTTTTCTTCTTTTTTTTTCGACTTTAAATATCAAGAGACGCGGTAGCGTCTCGACGCCAAGTACATAAATGTATCCGCCGAATGAGTGTCACTGTCTTGACGCTACCGTATACCTTATCCCGAGTTTTTCCTCGCTAAATTTTTGATACAAAATATCTC
>QVOA01007348.1:0-39669 GCA_014825685.1 Pseudomyrmex cubaensis | reverse complement strand
CTCTCTCTCTCTCTCTCTATATATATATATATATATATATATATATATATATATATATATATATATTATATACATTTTTATATTAAACCAAATTTAGATTCGTGAATAAAATTCTATTTTGTTTAATTTAAAAAAATGCATTCTAGTAAATCTCTGTGCATTACAAGAAATTAAATTATTAAAATATATTGAAAATATAATAATATCAAAACTTTAAAAAATAGTATAATATGTACTAATTAAACTACATATTTTATACATAAGTTTTATATATATATATATATATATAAAGACTTTATCGTTTATGTTTATATCAAAAAAATATTTAACAATAAATCTGATTGCAAAATTAGTTATTAATGAACGCTAAAAAAAAACTCGAGAGCGATATCTACATTTTGTTTACATAAACTACACGACCAACTCAGTGAATAAAAATGCTATCTTTCTTGATTGATTTGGTTTTGGTTTTGTTTTCGATTCTTAAATCATTTGCGAGTAACGAGAAAAAAAGTTGTATTTTTGCAATAACTTCCGATAACTGTAAACGCGATACTAACAATTTATAAGATAAAATAAGTATTTACCTGATTGCACTGCTCCGTTGTACAGTTGTCAGAAATTCTGATGCTGATCGCTCCAATTTTGTTGTTCGACAATCGCATTGTGTAAAATCGTTAATCCTCACACTTGTCTTTTCAGTAATTTTTCACGTTTCCTATTTTAAATCCATTTGATCACGCATAATTGTAGCATAACTGCAACACCACAAATATACGTACGACGACATTTTGTCGTTCGCGCACAATTCGCGATCGCGGCCGCGTTCAACCATTTCGCTACACAAAGCTTTCTCTCGTTGATTAGCATCACTAATAACAGCGCAGGATGCAAGTATATATTACACCATACGCGCGATACTTTGCGACACACGCGTAATACAGATAATTGCGTTTGAAACGATAACAATCGCGAAAACTACGGAGTCAAGTCGGACCTATCTCCGTTCCGTGTGCTCGATCGACGTGACTGCGCGCCAAACTAATGTATCGAAGCGCGCCAAACGAATGTATCGATATTGCGATTCTCGACCTATCGAATCGCGGCAGCTTCGCGCACATTCGCACATAGCCTGCGTTCGAGGGTTCACCGCTATGTAGTTCTGGAAATCTATTTTGATTATGTGATTGTAACAGTCGGAATTTTCATGCTGTAAAGCCCGTAAAGTTCGTATTAGCATGTAATCCGATAAAACGGAAAAAAAGTATGGAGGTAAACTAATCGCAAATAAAAACACGATTTTCTAACATTCTAACCTGAAAAGTCTGCCGACTGTCGAGTATGAGCACGTGTTTGAAGCCCGCAAACAACGAAGAAGTTAAGTTAAATCAAGCCACGAAGATGGATAATTATAAATGTATGGCTGAAAAAAGACGTTTGCAAGCTTTGAAAGAAAAAAGACGAGTATATAAAGCAAAACAACAGCTCATTCGTGATGCATTAAGTAACATTGTAAGAAAATGAGCTTTTAATTTTGTTATTATACTTTACATTTTTATCTTGGCAATTTGTAACATTATCTATTATTTTCAGAATGTTACAAACAACAGAATTATATTTGATGATGATGACAATAATTGTGACAAGCTGCAAAGTCCAAAATTACAAAACATAAAGAATGACTTGTTTAGTGATGATGATAATGACAATAACAACGAAGCATATTTATTATTGAATGAAGATGAATTTAGTACTAACAAACATAAGAAGGTCAACATTATACTCTATGTTTTAGTTTTGCTAATTGTAAAATATATATAATGTTATAATATATATTAACATATATAATTTCTTCTTACAGGTCACTCTTGGAAATGATTCAAGATTTACTTTAGATGATCGTTTTTTGGAAGATCATCAGTCTGAAAAAACTGAATTAGTGGAAAATACTCATGAATCTGATTTGCAAACAGAAAAAGGAAAACAATTAGATATTTTGCAAAGTATTTTAGGAAAACCTCTTAAAACAAAATGTCTAGAAACGAAAGAAGAAACAAAACCAGCTAAGTAAGGGTTTTTAAAGAAGTATTGTGACATTTGTAAAATTTAACGGTTTGGATAATTAACAGTAAAATGTTTGCAGGAAGGGATTGATGATACGATACGATCCAACTGAAAGTAAACATGGTGAATATGAAGTACAACTTGAAAAACAATCAGAACAGAAAGAAAAAAAGACCAAAAAAAGAAAACTTGATAAGCCTGAAGAAATTGAAGAATCTACAACTGTAGAGATATCAAAAAATACTTATTATGCTGTATCTAGCACCTTGACAGAAAGTTTGAAACAGAAAGAAGAATTCAGTTTATTGAGAATATATGGAAAAGAAAAGGATAATACAGGTTTATCTTTATTATTTTTTGCCGATGGTGTATACGTATCTTTTTGTATCTACTGTTTTAATAGATCTTATTTTTGTATTTTTTTTCCAGAAGATAAGAAAAGTTATGATGCTGGCATAGTCGAAAATAAAGATAAGACGTTTAAATTTCATTTTAATACAAATAATGCATTTAAATGTGATTCGTCGGATGAAGAAGATATAAATACAGCACCAGATATAGAGAAACAAACAGTTGAGGACAGTAAAAATAATCATACAAATAGCTTATCCGGATTTAAAAATACTCTATTTCTTGAAAAAGATGATGCAAGATTCAATGGTATGTACCTTTTTTTTATATGATCAAACTCGCTTATGAAGCACAGATAACATAGCAACTTTAAATACTTTTTCAGAAGCTGAAAAATTTTTCAGTATAGGAGCTACAAGTGATAAATTCAATAATTTAAGACGCGAATTAAAACTGATTGTACGTTCAAAAATTCGTAACAATGAAAAGAAAACTCGGCAAACTAAAAAAAGAAAAGTAAGAAAGTTCCAATAACTAGTATTTTTTTCTTAATTTTTTTTATGATCGGTATAGAAAAATTATATTAGATACATAGCTATTCGTTTTATATAAAAGTTATGTGTATATGTACATATAAAAAACTCTTTGTAACTTGTGCGACTAATGAATATTTTATATAAAAATTTACTGCATTTTTTATTTTCTTTATATATTTCTTTTTACATATTTCTAAAAAAATCAAAGTGAGCGTGTGCAATGATTACAATTCAAAGATTAAAAAAAATAAATGTTTAGAAAAAATATGTTTTCCTTCTTCACACGCGTTGGAAAAAGTTTTATAATACAATAATATCAAACTTGCTTTAAAAATGTTTATTAATGTATTAAAAACCATTCTCTTATAAATCTTACAAAGATTGATCTGTTGATTGTGTACATGTCAAAATAATATTTAATGATACTCAAGACGAGATTCTCGGGCGCATTGACGTGTTCATTAATTAATTATTGATATATAAATGATGCTTTATGATGTCCTACGATAAATCTTTCCCAATAACTTTAGGAAAAGATCGTGTGGAAGACCGCGCGATATTTGTTGTATATGAGTGTTCAACAAATTGTACGTTTCCTCTTCGTATATAGAATACATGTTTGGTAATCCCAAATCGTTATAGAGTTGTATCACGCGTTTGACTTTCTCTTCCTCTTTGGATCCATAACATTCCTGTAAGAAAAATATTAGATATGTAATCCATGTACATATATATTAGATAGAACAATTGCGTGATGCACGTTATTGAATAACTGAAAAACAATTATATTTGATACATAAGTATATTTCTCACTTCTAATATCTTTCGTTGTTCCTTTGTTACGCGTTGAAGAGCCACAACAACCAACCACGTACATTTCCCTTCTTCTATATCGGTATTACTCTTGCCAGTAGATTCTAAGTCTCCATAGCAGCCCAAGTAATCGTCTTGAACTTGGAAGAAATGTCCCATTTCCAATAAGATTGTTTTTGTTTGCCTGAACATCTCAGGATCTTTTATCTTAGCCTGAAAATCAAGTACCGCGTCGACAAAATAAATATCACTGCAAAGAGTTTTTTTCTCGTGCATAGAAAAACTCAGTCGCACTTACACAATGCATTGCCGCAGTTATTGGCAAGACGAAAGAGTAAAACGACGTTTTGTACTTGACAATGGAATTATATCGATCCATCGTGAAGAGATCTAGTTTTGGTTTATTGTTGTCGGTAGACAACAAATCTAAGCTTTGACCCAGTATAGTCATCATTACGGACTGCCAAAAACATTTTTAAAATTTTTTTTTTTTTTTTTTTTTTCTTTTTTTTTTTTTTTTTTTTTTTTAGAAAGAATCTGAAATTTTCGCTCGCAAAAAAACGAGAATCGATACTTACATTCTGGAATGTTTCTAGCAAATCAACATAGTATTCTTTTCCTTTGAAATATTTTCGAATTAAATAATATATAACATTTTCCATCATTAGACCGTCATTAATTGCTGCTAAACCGATACCATTATGTCTGTACCAACATGGTTGGCCTCGGCGATACAATGATCCATCTTGAATATCGTCGATTACGAGAAAGAAGGCTTGCGTCTGCATAATAATAAAAGATCATATTTTAATCGCAACATTATTATTAGATTAAAATAATAGAGATAAAATATAGATTATAAGAACAAAGTTACACACCAATTCCACACACCAGCCTAAAATCCGTATTAAACGAATATTGTCCTCCGTAAGCTCATTGCTAGGTGCTAATAATTTGTAGGCATAAACTAACGATAAGCTTCGATTTTTCTTTCCTCCCGGAACATTATATTGTAATGCCTATATGTGTACGATAGAAAACAAATGTATTATGTTTTAAAGATATATTGATTTTTCATTATCGGCAATAACTTACTTTTGCCATCCATTTGGTGATGTCATCCGGAATGTCTAATCGGTCGGTCATATCCGTGAGATCTCGAACAACGTCCGGCCATACGGCCATCATTTCGCGACTTTCCTCCTTGCTTGTTTGCCATGTCGGTTGTGCCATGGAATGAGCCATTCGTACGTTACTACCTGATGTCCTAAAGAATTAATATACTTTGAAAATACCGATATATTGAGGACAATCGAAATATGCTTAAAGATATTCAGCAATTTATGCGAGAAAATAAAACTGCTGTCGCGATTTATATAAAATCATCACAAAGAGCACTGAATATGATAAAAAAAATTTTATCACAAAATTGTTTAACAATTTTCTACAATTTTGTATCTTGTTTAGTACGACCACACAGGCTCTTCTTTGAAAGAGAGAATGGAAACTGCCAGTTACACTGTGTAAAAATATCGTATATATATGTTGATGAAAAAGAGAAATACATATGTATGTGACATTCAGTTATGATAAAAGATAAAAAGCAATAAAGGCTATATGGCAATGAGGCATTTTAAAAAGTAAAGATATGTTCTACTTCGTCAAAGTCAATTACACTTTTTATGTTAAATACAATTAAATTACAATATTTGCACAATATTATTTAAATAATGATTAGTATTCATCTGAGTTTATATTCAAAGTCTTAAAAGTTTATGTTAAGATGATGTATAGACGGCACCTTAAGATGAACTCAGATCTTAAATGTAAAATCGGAATCCTGTATATATGACGTAAGTAGTTAAAAAAACTTCATATACATTTGTGTGCTAATGCGGTCTTTGGATTATCGACACATCTAAAAATACTTTAAATATTAAAAATTATCAGTAATATATATTGCACATTGACTTTTTTTTATCATCTCGACAGTTTGATATTTACAACATATTATAAAAGTGAATAATATATAACATACATGTATACGCGTTTAAAAATTTTCCTTGTATTTAATTTAAAAAAAAATTTGTTAAAAATGTTTCCTCTCAATTCCAAATATTTATTATAAATAACAAAAATATACATAAGACAATTGCAAATCAGTTAATAAAATTATTAGAAAGTGGTTCTCTCTCCATAAAATATAATTCTCTCGTTAAAACGCTCGAAAGTATAATAAACTATATGTTTTATCTCGTCTGTTAAAATATTTCTTCTGATAACATTGTATAAATACTTATACAAAACATTCGTTTTTTGTAACTCTCTGTAGACGCATTGAGAAAAGTAAATAATCTTATCATCGATCTACACGATCACATATTTAACGTGTTTCTCTTCCGAGTCTTACATGTATAAAGAGCGCTTTGAATAGAACATGAATGTGAATAGAATACATAGAAACCTTCGAGCTCTTTATTATCTTACAGATTCTAACGTATAACTATAACAGATTGTTTGCAAAGATATTTGACATAACATAGCGAAAAAAATAAGAATAAAATTAAATACAAATAATAAATTGTAATAGAGCGAACGTGATTTATATTAGTACATATAGTATGTACTTATTATTTATTACTTCAGAATAGTAAATACGTTTTGCGACATTCAATATCTGTCCTTTTCAATACAAATTTAAATACACGCAAGATTAATTCTTTTGTCTCTATTGTTACTTTTATTATTTGCATTTAATATATATTTCTGATTTATATTCATTTTCCCGTTACTTATAATTTTAATTGATAAGGATTAAACTTCGAATCTGTTTGAGGAAAATTATGAACAGGCCAATTGTTTGCATGTTACTGGATATTTTTTATTGTCGTCAAGAATATATTGTTTTTTGTCATCAAGAATACATACACAAGGCAGGAAAAATTATACCTTGGAATTTGTTTCTTCAAAGCAAAACATTGCGCGAAAAAAACTCATAAATTTATTTTCTACGCGCAATCTCACCTCCAGCACGTCGCAACCCCGTGATATGTCGTAGACGAACACGCGCTTCGCAAGTTCGTCTGCACAACACGCGCGTGCTCGGCGGTGATAAGGCGCCGCGCCACACCGAACGTCGACAGGAGCCGGTTTCGCGTTACAGACATGTCCCACCAGGATGTTCTGTCCGATACGCCGAGCAAGGTCGATAACGAAAAACGAGAAAGAAACCGTTGCTGAGATTTCTTCGGAGGATTCACATCGGCAAGTTGCCACACGCACAAACGTGAACAATTAACTCAATAAAAGAAACGAGAAAAAAAAACTTAAAGGAGAAAATAACGATCGGTGATTGAAAGCAGCGAACTTTGATCTCCTCGTGCGATACGTGACGTCGCTGCTTACGGAAGCCGAGTCGATGCTTTTATACTGATTACTGACTACGTGACACCCGGTATTGGTATACACATCGTTCATTATACCATGAATCAAAGAATCGTAAGGATGGCACATTTCAGCTGAAGATGTTGCAGTTAGCCGAGACTGAAGTGATAAGGAAGAGGGAACTTATACATAACAAATACTTCGGCTAGGTTCGATCGTGCTCTTCGGATGAGTTCGTAATCTTTACGTAAACAACCAGTGACTCTCAAAACCAGACGATTCCATTTAAAACTAACGTATAGAAAAAGTCAAACTCGAACATAAGGATGTGATCATAATTTGTAAAGAAACATTCACGTTTTTAAAGACGTTACTTGTTTCTTCCGTATATTTTTATTTTTTACACAGGCAGTCATCTTAATAATATTCTACATTCTGGAGAGGAGTTTGATGTTAATTTATATAAGGAACGGTCTCTTATTAGAAGGTGCTGGCAACCTAAATTTCGCTAGCTCCACTTCAGCTTCTCCAAACGAATCCACATGATAGCAAAAGTATTCAGGATTTTTGTACTCCTTATCTTTAGAGGCACCAGGTCCTACAGCTGAATAAGTCTTGAGTTTGAATCAAGAAAGTTGATAATATAATATTTTGCAAGACATTGTTCGATCTTACGTGTATTCGGAATTTTAACAATGTTCTCACTGAGACCTGGCGCATTTGTAATGACAGTTGATTGACTACTTTGACTAGCACCCTGTTCACTAAATGTCCGTAAAGGGATAATTGTTACTCTCTGAAAGTAATAATGGTTTTGTCATGGTTTTGTTTGAAAGTAAACAAGCAGAGGTTATGCAAGAACAAACATTTTTTAATTAACAATAAAACGCAAATTTTTCTAACAAGTACCTGTAATAATACTTGTCTCGTTATTACACGCAACATTTTATGAACTTAGGAAACAATCAAGTCACCGATTAAATACGTAAAGCTTATGAAATCCGAACGTTCTTTTGACATTAAACCACTGTCAGACACTTTGGGGTAGACTCCACATGACACTCGCAACGATCGTAGGTTCTGTTCACAAATATCCAATAGCTAATAGAACCTACGAATTGTCAGGTGACCGGATTGGCTGACGCAACATAAATGTAAATAACAGAAATTGGCGCATGGTTGATATAGTTAGTCGATAAGGCGCTCGATGGCGTTACTGGCGGTTAGAGAGGAAGCCTTCACTCTTGTTCTCGGATCTTCGCGCCTATTCTGCGAATCCTTGATGCTCACTTTCGTGTTTAAAGTTTAAATAAAAGCGCACAAGGAGTCACAAAACTTCGCCTTTATTCAGTAAGATTGAAGTTATAATTAGACCAAAACATCTCATGAAAAAAGGGTAGGTGTTTTCATAAAAAAAGTGCTATTATAAAATACAGTAATTTATTAATAATTCATTTATCATCAGCGTACTCATCATGATAAATTAAAACTTGCAGATACTTCATCTTCCCTGTGCTATACACTACATTTTATATTTTGTCACATTTTGTCTCGCGGCTTACAATATACAGGTCTCGGTTTTATCTTCTCTATGTTGCGCTATTTATATATTTATATATATATATATTATTTATAATTTTAGTTTTATAACAGCATATGTTGTAATTTGACAAATCCGCAGAACTCTATTTAGACATGCATACTTAGCCACTCGTTCGTCTTTCGTTCTTTCTTTTTCTCTCCTTTCTCTTTCTTTGCCTTATATATATGTATACACACACATATATACATATAACATTTATATGTGTATATATATATGTGTATGTTTGTGTGTCTGCACGTATGTACACGCGGCTCTCTTTGTCATAATGTCGTATCGCGGTTTTATGCCGCAATACTCTTACTTGTTTTTTTTTTTTTTTTCGATCATATATACCGGGTAGTGCGAGGAAAAGAGACTGCATAATCAACTTTCTACTCAGAATTGCAGAGAGCGGCGAGATATCGATTTTTTTTCTTTTTCCTTTTTCTTAATCAATAAAGAAAACAATCCGATAAAATTAATTAATATACAATTTGTGAACGCTTATTGTTACAAATCGCAAATATGTATATGTATATATATTCGATACTACTTAAAGAACATCGCGAATAAGAAAGCAGTATGTAGTAGATACATGATTAATCGGAAAGTAAACGTTACGCTTCTCGTCTACGGTATTGGTGTCGTGATATATCTTTGCTGATTGGTCGTAGGAAAATCTAACAGCACAAATCTCGGAACGTGCGATGATCCCATCAACGCGACGTCTTTGATTTATAGCATATAAGTTTCGAACACATACTATTTACAATATATAATAAGTATAATCGCGCGCGAATCATCGCCATCGAGCGTTCCGATACCCGTGCGCTTCCTGTTAACTCGAAAATTCTAAAACGATACGACATTAACGACATTTATTTATTTGTTATTTTTTTTTTGTCGCTCGTCATTAGAGAAGCCGTTTCGAATTCGAGAACAATCACAGATTTACTTAATATTCTGCGCGCGAAAGAGATTGTTCCGCTCTTATAAGAGATGAGAGAGACGCTTAAAAGTCAATAAATAATAATGATATTACCACTGGTTCAGGTATGTTAGTTCACTAGCACATAAACTTTCCTATCAAAATTTAGTAGATACGAAGGCACGAAACTTTTGGGAAAATGTAATTTCCGTTTTCCATTTTCCGTGCTGTTCTTTCGTATCACCCGCCCCGTTAAATGAGCATCACGCATTGACTTAACGCTTAGTTACGTTATTTATTATTATTAACAACTTAAAAAACAATGAAAGCGGTGTAAAATAATTATATTTTTGCTAATCTGCGCGCATAACGTCATTACGTTACGTATCATCACTCATTAAAATAAATTACACTCGCTCCCACGCACACATCGTAATAATCATAATTAACATTTTGCTTCGCTGAAAATTTAACGTTAAATATATGGCTCCGCCCGCGTCGCTTGTCCTACAACTCGATGCGATTTTCTCGCGCGCATAACGAGAAAATAGAACTAAGTCCAAAATTAAACGGCCGGATATTTAACGTTAAATTTACGATGGAAATAACGACTCTGTATTTAAGCGCGCGTGTACGCACTTGGGGTGTATGCAACTTAGAGATATACATATACATATACATATATATTATATATATAATATATATATATTTACATATGCAGAATAATTCAAGCAGTGTAATTACCGTTCAGAAATTAACTATATATACTTTCAACGCGTTAGTGACTGAAAAACAAAGTAAACAGCGCTAAATACAGCCGTTATGTAGTAGGAGGAATTTATCATGGAGAGCAAGTGACGAGTATCATTAAGAGACGCATTGAAACTTTCTCACTCTACTAGATACTAAAGAATATCTGGAAATATCCTGCTCTGCATGTATTCACACACCATCTCTATATCTTAACTGAAACTTATCTTTTCTTAGTGTGACGCGCGAGGATATAAACTTGGGAAGATATGCTCCGAAACTATTCTACAAAGTTTACACTAAACAGGATGAGAAGCAAAAGAGGAACATAATGTCGTTGTGCCACAAGAGTCGTCTGTGGAAGCGGTATGAGATTTAAGAGGTATAGTAATTCTGAAATATCATGTAAAACATGTCTATCATGATCCTGCCGAAATTATTTCCGATAAACTACCACATGAGAAAGTACAAAAAAAGTGTTACAAGAGTGTTGTGTTCATTTGTACTATATAGACATTAGAGATACACACAGCAGCAAAAATCTCTGCGATATATGAAGTAATATTTCTGTTATAAGAGATGCTATTCTTATGGTTCTTACGTAACCGATAGAATCTAGCATGTAGGCAATGTACACCGAGTTCTTCATAAAAAAAAAAAAAAAAAAAAAAGAAAAACTTTAGAGAGAGAATTCTTGAAACTTATACTAATATCTATAATAAATTTAAGTCATTAAGAATACGAAAAACAAACAAAATTTGCACGGTACAATGCAAAGAACAGAAAAGAAATTTATAAAAGAGAAAGAAAGCGAGTTCTCTACACTTTTCAAATAACTCTAAGTCGTATGAATATTCTACTAGTTGTGTGAACTATTCGTTATACCAACTAAATGGACAGCGTTTCTCTGATCAATTTCTTCATGGTGTTGCCCATTGTGGTAGTTGACGGACTGGACGTTGAGAAAGACAATTTGAAGAGGTACGGCTGTATGTCAGGATACGATGTGTCAAAGATCAGATCCAACTCGGCCTGGCTCGGTACTTTTGGAACGTAATCGTGCCGATTCATGATCTCGGTGATATAGAGAATCTTCTCGGTCAGCAGATCGCCTACTTTCTCCCGACATATCTGTCGTTCGTGTTCGGTGGCCAATTTTATGAGTTCAAGACGTACAGTCCATACTTCCCATGGTATGCATTCCGGTTGAAATGGCCAGCGGCTCTTTTTCCTTTGGAAGAATTCTAGGGATATCTGACCGGAACCTGGACTATCGGTAGAGCGTAGAGCTTCAGAGAAGCCTGATATCTCACGCTTTAGGGTCTGGTCGAGATATATCGACGAACAGCAGACGTAAGTGAAGTCAATGAAGTCGCAATCTACATCCTGGTATCCCACAGTACCCACTGAATAGCTGCCTTCTTGTTTGTACTTAAATTTTCCAAGGCTTCGGTGGAAAAGCACAGTGTGAAATATACTTGCCACTGCCTCATCCACCTGGCGTCCCTCCATGCTCAATTCAAACAACTGTGTTCTAGCGTTCATGATGATATCTGTGAATCACACATAACCGTTTCTTGCCACAATTTCTAACAATGTTAAGAAAAAAAACACTTTTAATATAGTGAATGTATAAAATAAAATATAGTAATTAATATAAGGAAAACAATCTATAACTAAATTAAAATGCCATTATCAGATAATGTACACATGACAGAATAAAATTCAACAGAATGCAATATAAAAACACAATATAATCAGCAATTGGATTAAAGAAGGTAATCCTGCTAAGAAATACAATGATACATACAAAAGATTTATGTTGTGAAAGAGTAGAGTGATGAAAAGTGGTGAGGTATATACAAAAAAAAAAAAAAAAAAAAAAACAAGCGATTACTCATTCAAAGTAAACAAAAAATTTCAACCAGTTTATCACAAACTAATAAACACAGTGATAATTTCTTATCATTGTAATTTAACTTGTATACTATATTTGTATGTGTGCAAAGCCGAAAAAAAGTCTAACCTCAAACATGTCAAAAAATTTGACAAGCATACATACACGTGCAACATGTTGACATATGCGGATGTTAATATTTTACAACCAAAAAAAAACAATCATCATCAGTGCCGCGTTACTCTACGTTTGCGGTTTACGTAACATAATGTTAATAAAGTGCTAGAACAAAAAAAAACAACAAATAAAAAAAAAGAACCAACGACGCATCAGGACAATGCACTTTATCGCCGAGAACGCGAACTAACTTCGTCACTTTCTCCCTCGATATCGATTCCTCCTCTCGATCGCTCCACCTCGCCGTTACCGTCGCCGTCGCCGTCCTCGTGCCGAGCGATGGCGGACGCGACTAGGTTAGTTTCTCGCGTTCAATTTGCACCCGCTGACTTCGTGACTTCTGCTGTCGCAGATCTCGCTACTTTCTTCCATCGAGTGCTTCTTTGCGTGTCCGTTTTTTACTCGACACTCCTCCACCAGCACCACCATCACCACTACCACCACCGCCGCCACCTCTGCTGCACCCGACCTCGTTGTCGTGATCGTCGTCGTCGTCGTCGTCGTCGTCGTCGTCGTTATTGTTGTCACGTCCCCGTCACGTCCTTGTCACGTCGCTCGCTCGCTCGCGACCCGTTGTTACTCTGACCCGCTCATTCATCGAGCGTCTCTTTCATTGTCCTCCGATCAGTTTCCGACGACGCGGAGCCAGGCGTCGCGCCGTCCACACACGCTCGTCCTCTCTCAGCACCAGCCACCAGTGGCCTGCTCCACACGGGTTTGTGGGTAAACAACAGCTGTGCTCGTGGCACACGCCATCTTGACACCGCGCCGCGATAACGCGCTTCGTTACCTGGCCTCGCGAGGGCTCCACGTTCCCTGTTCTGGAACTATGTTCTTGGACACGCGCCACGACGAGACGGAGAGAGGATACCAAGAGACACGGTAAGAGTGAGAAGTATTCTCTCTCTTTTTTCTCTCTTTTTCTCTCTTGAAAGATCGCTTGATATCGTTCGATTATTGTGCAAATCCTGATCTGGTCATGCAACGATTTTTTCAATCCAACTGCCAAAACGCTACATTGTGAAAGCGTATGCCGTACATGTTGCAACACACAGTTAAAAATCGATTGATATCCCTCTTCAGGGCTGACACTCTACTGGCTCTCTACTCCAAGCTCCGTTTGCTGTGCTTCGTCGGGCTGCTTCAACCTGTGCTGCGCCGTGCATCCAATGGTTGTGTGCGTCGCCAATTCTCTCAGCTGTGTCGGCACGACTCCTTGCGAGAAAAATTAGCACTGCACGTGCGCAGTGCGAAGTGACAACGGCAGAAAAAAAGCGCGAAACGACTTTCGACTCGGAAACGATCTGATTCTTCGGACAGCGCAAAGGTAAAACGTCATTCTAATTTTATCGCTCATTAGGGATGAGTTTGCTTTTAAACGCCTACGCGTTTTAAGCGTCAGTTTACCTGTTCTGCATTTAATGAGCAATTAATAAGCGCTCTAAGTTTGTTCACGATAATCGATTTGAGTTACGTCAAGTGAAATCGCGATTGATCGATTCTCTCTCCGTCCGAGATCTCGGGCTGATTTCTAATATCATGAGACACAAAAGGCTTCGGATATAAGACTGATGTAAAACTAAGATAAAATTACGCTTGATAGCGCGCTCCCTAAAACGCATCCTTTTGTAACTTGATACACGGGAAAGTAGCGCCGATTTCTGTCTCGTCTCATTTATGCTCCTATTCGTTTCTTTATTGTTTTCTATAATTCTATTTTATTTTTATATATTTTTGCAACATATGATTTTAATGAATGTTCAACTAGTAAGTAACTGTTAACTTAGTAACCACTTATATTTCTGATCTGATTTTTCTAAATATATTCTAGATTATTTCTGTGCAAAGCTAAAAATAATGTATTACAAAAATATAAGGATGACAAAATACGCGAGAGAACGTTATCTCTCGTTATAAAATTTTTGTAGACTCTGTATATACATATATATGTATGTGTGTGTTAACGCACGAAGATGTTAAGCGATACGTTTACTGTCGGCCGATTTGTCGCGCCGTGTGGGATATATTATTTTAGTATTGAGTTTACACAAAAAGCCCTTCGCACTGTTTATTTAACTTGAACTTCTTTATCCTTCTTACCTTACTGAACTTCCTTTCTGCTGTTCCGGATGCCATTCGACGTTTCTCCGGCAGAAAATGTCGACGACTACATACTTTGACGAGCTCCATAGATATGTACACATATACATATATACATATATGTGTAATAAGAGTTTACAAGAAATTAAATAACACGGGAAGAAAAATATTGAAAATCTTAGAAACTTTTTATTGGACTAGTTCAATACTTTGTATACCATACTTGTGAAACTGATTTTTATTAACAAATTTTTATCAGCTAAACCTACGTGTAAACGTTGTTCAATACAATATTTTCGTGTTTTTTATACAGAAGATAAAGTAAGTAAAGACATATATATATATATATAAGCGTTATTAACGCGTATAATTTTCTTTTTGTATAAATAAATACATAATATTATAATATTATTTGTTTTTAAATTAATAAATACTAGGAGAATAAGGCACTCTGGAATAAATAAGGCGTAAAGAAACGACAGCACCAAACGTCGTAAAATTACGTAAAATCCATCTGGTGGTTACTTTTTGACAGATATCTCCCGTTGGTTAAACTCTGATCGGGTTGTCAGTAGTTTTTGTTAGAAATAAGAGAGCTGTTGCTCCTGATTATGCCGCGTTGACGCGCCCTGATGCCCAGGATGATGAAAATTTTGAACATCGTGAGCCGCTTGTGCGTGCTGTCTTCGATACTGATTACAGCTCGGAGACGTCGAGGAAGATACGTTACAACTGTTATTCATAAGTGTGGCAGCGTTGCTATTTTGAATGGCGAACGGCCACGACTGCAATTAAAACAGATTTTTCTTGTTGTCATATTTAAATAAAATTAATTAATATCGATATGTGTGCGTTTCATCTAAGTGTGTACATGAGATTTAGATGTGTAGATTAATGCTATTTTGAGCTGAGATTCAGATTCTAATTCACAGACAAAATTGCAGGAGAGATGGAATATTTAAAAGTTAGGTGTCTTTGATCTTTGTCAGAGGATGAGAAAAAGAGATAGAGCTCAAGATATTTCAGCGCAAAAAACTGCATATTTCTTCAAATGCACAACGGAACTAACTTAGAATTAATGATGGCACAAAGAGTGGGTAAGGAGGTTTTGGAGTGATTCGATCCACCTGGACAGACATAAACAGTGAAATGACTGCGAAGACGGCGCCCGCGACTCCGAGTGGATCCACCTGGACTCGATGTTATTTTATGAGAATCGTTATCAAGTCAAAAGTCCGATTGTGAAAGCAAGAAATAGTATGAAAATAGAACTTCTCGGTAAAATCTCGATAAATTTTATTTATTGATAATTTGGTTATTGATAATTAATTACGAGATATAATTGAGAATCATTAATGTTATTTAAAATTAATTAAAGTTTAACAAATTTTTCTTTTTCAGGAACAATATCAGAAACAGAAAGTCAATTGTTCAAGCATTTATAACTTATGAGAATAGACAGAAAAAACTCACTAATGTCAGTGACAAAGACTTGGTACTTTCGGGTAGAGTTTCGCCATCGTCTCTAAGCACGGCTCGCAAATGAGCAATATATGTGGCCGCTAAACGCAAGGTGTCGAGTTTGCTCAATTTCGTGTCGTTAGGGACCCATGGGATTGTTGCTTTCAATTTACAAAATGCCTTGCTAAGCACTCTCATCCTGGCTCTTTCGCGTGCGTTTGCTGCGTTCCGCGGCGCGCGACTTTCTATGTCGTTTTTTATATATTTTTCTTCGGAAGGATATTCTTCCAATGACGATGTCGAGGCGCGCCGTTTTCGAGGCATCCTGTTACACATCAATAATAGCTGTTGTTAATTAAGCTGCGAAAACGTTCACATACTGCGCGCTCGCAAATACGCGAAATGCGTAGTTTGGACGCGTATTCTTAAAAATAGCGATATTAGACGATATTTTAAATCTGCGTACTTTGCGTTAGTTGAAAAATCTTTGCACGCGCCTTTTCACTCTGTTTTCTTAACGCACACTCACAAGAAACACTTACAATAACACAGGAATTTTCGAGATCTACAAGGAGACACGCGAGTGACAGACTCAAAAAAGATTTGCTACCGAAAATTCACTTATATGTGCTGTTTTAAATATTATTTATTTATTAAAAATATATATTCCAAATGTCAGAAGCTTCAAAAGCCAGAAAGTAAAAGTATTAAGTTGCAAAGTCGTTCTCTGAAAAGTAATATCAGCGCGCGCACTCATAATCGTTGTTCGTCATTTGTCACTTGCATTTCGAAGCATTTAATTAGTATAATGAAACTTGCTCGAGTACCTGCCGAGTGATCGATGATTCTCTTTCGCGCGATTAATAAGTGTCTGTTAGCAGAGACGAAACGTCGCGACAGACCGCGTCTTTGGCATGAAACTAATTGTTAGTCGAAGTTCTCGAAGTAAAAACCAAAGAGAGAACCACATGAGAGAGGAGCACCAGAGTGAGAAAGGGAGAGAGACTGGGAAAGAGACGGATAGATAGATAGAAAATGTGTTGGTTGGTGGGGCGCGAGATTTGGGACGTCCCGAAACTCAGGCGGAGCCTTCAAACATCCGAGCTCCGGTCTCATTCGTCTCAACTCATTTTCGGAGATACCGCGCTCTCCAATCGCGCGAACGCCGCGGCATTTGTAGCCACCTGGTACATCCTTTCTGCTCCTCTTTCTTCCCCCTGGTGGAAATGTTACAGCGGGCAGAAGCTCAGACGCACACATACACAATACCATATTCCACGAAAGCGTTAACCACGGCCAGAGTCCGATTGTTCGGACGATCATGACATTATCTCGAGCTCGGACTAAGATCATTTAAGACTGATTTGAATACGCGTACGTGTTCAATTACACGAGGTCACGTGTTGCATTGTTGTTGGTGCATCGAAGATTATATTACTGATATATTTATCTCAATCGTTCCTGCGAAACACTGTCATGGAGTTTGATAACGATCGCTGTCGTTAAATTCGCATTTAACTATGACTCGATCATGAGACGCGGTAGCGTCCATTTTTGATGTCTTTTTTTATCCACGTATATCGTTCTTTTCCTCTCTCCACTCCGAAAACATAAACTACATATATGAAACCTCCTCTTCTCTCTTTCCATTTTCTCTCATTCTTTTGCTTCGGAAGGAAAGGCCTGATCTATTAATCTATCGAAAATCCCCGTCAACTAATAGTCATTCATTTTGTTGAAATTAGGATTCCGAACGGATCTTGTAATATGAGGTTTGCAGTGACCCAACTGATCCTACTTAATATCTCGAGAAAAGGCGCTAATTTATTGCTCGACTAATTCGTAAAAGATGTCGAGCAACTCGACACCTTCCAACCTTTTCCTCTATGAACATGTTATTTGGTCATTTAAACATAAACGCCTGTAGTAAAACTATATAAATGATAACACGCTATATAAAACAATTTTTCAATGCAAAAGAGTAAATTTGGATTGTTTTTCTCATGTATCGGATTAAAATAATGTCTGATATGCTTTTTTTATGAAACTTACATGTGACAATATTGAAGTTGACAAACTACATATTTCTATATGATGTGTTTGTATAAACTTATTAAAAATAAAACTTGATCTTTCAATCATAATTAATTTTAAAATTTAAAATAAAAAGATATAAATTTGCAATTCAATTCGCGCTGCTCGCAACCGTATCGACGTTGCATTGCGACAATCGACGACGTAGTTCGCACGCTTGTCACTAGATGATGCCGTTTGTGCTGTCGCATATCGCCGCAATGTGTGCCAGGCGCATTTGTGAGAATTGCGAGTCGAGCGAGTTGTGTCGTAAGGTGTTGCGGCTCTTTTTCCATGATTTTCGGGAAAATTTTTGACCAACAGTGTTTACCGTGTGCGTAGACGAGACTCGTTTAGGATCACATCAACGACGACTTATGAATACAACGATTGCACATCCGATCCGACGCCGCATTTCGATGTAACGACATTTCCGGAAGGCAGATCGACGTCCGTTCGTGGAATTTTTGGCACCGACGGCTCGCCATTCAAAAGAACGTGAGTCACGAAATTGCAATAAACGCCGCGTTTAATTTTGTCCAAAACTGGCGAAGTCAATTGAATTTGAAAGGTTAAGTCAGCACACTGCGATGTTAATAGTACACGAAAACATAGTATATAATAATTTAACATTATTTATGCAATATTTCTTTGTAAACTTTAAATTTATATTGCGATAAAGAAACGAGAAAGATCAAATTTAAAAGAATACTTATATATTTATTTATTATATAATAAGGATTATATGAATAGTTATGTGTTTATTGCTCAGTTATAATTCATAATTATCTGTGTAAAATTTGTTTCTGTTAATTATGAAAGATAAGTAACATATAATAATATTTTACAAATTTAAAATGTGTAATATTTGAATTATACAATGATACATGTATTATAGATAATAAATAATAACAATAACAAATAATATATATATATATATATATATATATGTGTGATATATAATGCTCCTACTTTTATTTATAGGTATTTTTTGTATCAGTTCACATTTAAACATGTCAGAAGAACATCAATTGTCTTCAGATTTAGATGATGATGATGAAGATTATGTTCCTGATGGTGCTGAGAGTGATCCATTATCAGAAGTAGAATCTGAAGGTGATGCTGAAAGTAGTCCTGAGAATGAGAATGATGAAAACAAAAAAGAAACTGGACAAAAGAAAGGTGCAAAGAGATCTAAGAGTCAAAAGAAAACTACAAAGCGTAGAAGAGGTTTAGCAAAAGCAACTGAAGAAGAAAATAAAGAAGACTCTAAAGAAAAAGAACTCACTGAAGAAGAAGAAAAGAAACGTGCAGATTCTCTTTGGGCTGATTTTATGAAAGATACAGGTAACATATTGTCCAGGATTACAAAACATATTAATTATTGATAAACAATATATATTACACAATATATTACATCTCTATTTGAAAAAAATTACTTATTAACCCATTTTTATTATTCATAGCTGTTGTGCCAAAATCAAAACCGCATAATTCAATGAACGGATCCAATGAAAAAAAGTCACCATCAATACAAAAAGCGGAAGTCCAAGAGAAAGTTAAAATAACAAAAATTTTTGAGTTTGCTGGTGAAGAAGTAAAGATTGAGAAAGAAGTGTCGGTTGATTCTGCAGAAGCCAGATTATCACTTTCTGCAGCTGACAATTCCACAAAGTCCGCAGAATCCACATCTCCAGCAAGCAGAGGTCGAGGAAGAGGTGGCATTAGACGTGGATTAGGAGGTGGTATCTCTTCAGTTCTGGGACAAATTGGAAAGAAGGCCAAAATTAGTACCTTAGAAAAGTCCAAGTTAGATTGGGACAACTTTAAGAAACAGGAAAACCTAGAGGAAGAACTGACTACTCATAATAGAGGCAAAGATGGTTACTTGGAGCGACAAGATTTTCTACAGAGAGCAGATTTGCGACAGTTTGAAATTGAAAAAGAGCTACGAAATTCAAGCAGACGCAGCACGCGGTGAATTTGCATTTCTTTTCGTCTTACATGTCTTTCTAAAATCAGATTGTAACACGATAATGCTATGCTAGAAAATATTTACTCAGCGACTTGCCGAACTCGAGCGCTGCTTGCACCACAACATTTAGCCTAATTAATTACGCCAAGTTTTGCGCTATAACTTTTGAGTAATACGCGAAAAGAACGTTGCTCCATTTGACTTTACAACAAACTGACTACGCTCGGCGGTCTTTTCGACGAAAAAGACCGATCATTCCAGTGTTTTGAGATTAATTCCTCGTGCGTACGTAATAGCTTAATTTACTGTCAACGAGCCTCTTTCTTGGCTTGATAATCGCATAAAACTTCGCATCGAAGCAGATTGTTCGAAGCTCTTGACGCTTCTTGAAAGAATTTTGTTCGTATATAGGATGTATTTGCTAAATATTTTTTTATTTTTTTCTTGTTTCAATGGAATGCGATGTGTTTGTGTATGTGTAGAAGGAACTACACAATGTCTTGATTAGTCGAAAAATTAGTACGATGGAATATATGTGTTTAGGAGATATAACAATATCAATTGACCTCACTCATGATCACTGCCTCTGGCAATTCATGCGAAATACAGTACCATATTTATAAATGGACCTCGTAAAATAGACATGTAATGTAAAGTATTACTTTACTATATTATATGTTGGAGCCGAATATGTGACGCCGAATTTTGTATGTTATTGTGTCTTAAGTTGTATAGGATTAATTATGTATGTTATTACTTCAATGTAATTACTAGACAGAGCAATATCCACATAACACATCTACGTGTAAACTAGTACCGAATTAATAACAATAATCTGCAATGCAACTCAGGTTACAGTTTTCACGGTATATCGAATTTGAGATATGTTTTAGCATATCTTTACAGGATTACTTCAGATTTGTCAACTCTTTTTATTACTGAATAAATCGTCAGTGTAAGAGAGATAGCATATTTTCAGTAGCAAATTTACAGCTTGTTTATTGGTATAAGGTCAACAAAAACTAACACAAAACAATAATTCTCAATACATAATTTCATCTCCGTAATTCCTTCCTTAATCTTGATAACGATTCTTCTCTGTCTTTCCATTTTATTTTATGTATACATGGACACATGATGTTGATGAGCATTTAAAACGTTTATCCCGGGAACATCAATTTTCATATTAATTAAATTTTCTGACTTGTGAACAGTCTGATCGTAGATTTACCAAGTCTATCAATTTTTCTATGAACGGTACTCAATCCTCTAATGATCATGCCGCGTTCTTTACTGCAAATTCTCATAATCAAGTAGAAATCGTTAAAGGAACACTATTCAAGAAACATAAATTTTAATGCGTGCTAACTTCGGTTTTGCCAGTGATGATTCGTGCGGATGTTTAAGTTTCTTCTTACTAGTGGATGGATCTGCAGTATGTCTGTCCACTTGAGAGTCATTCTTTGATATATTTGCAGACGTGTTCTCTTTTTGTTCGCCCTGTAAAAAGTTGTTGATTTATTGCTATTGTCGATATTTTTTTATTCTGGTTATACATCTTTGTCTTGAGTGAATCGACACTATGTTTTTTTAATAACACATTCAAGAATATAAGATAAATTTTTAATGTTATTTAAAGTTGATTTTAATATTCAATTAAACACAGTGTTTTAGTTATTATTGATGTCATCATAAAGATTAACTTTGACTTTAACACAGCAGCATTCTCGGTGACTCGGTGAAGGAATGTCTTGAGACAATATGCACTTGCAATTTCTTGGCTCATCCAAACTGCGACCTCGGACGCAGATACAAAGAGTCGTTCTGAAACAGTCCCGCATCGGTCGATTACTTTCTCTGTTTGAAGTCTTTTTACGTCGAGAACGTGGTCGTTTTCTTCGTCTTCTGCTCCGTTCTTCGGATGCGCTTCGTGATCTTGCGCGTTCGTGTGAATTTCCTGTTCAAAGTTACGTTTTGTTAAAAAATTCATGAGTTCCTTTCCGAAGAATGTTTAGAGAATCTTTTCAATACGTTCTTTTTTCTGTACCTTTGCGACAGGTACATATTTGACCCGTGAAATTCTGAGAATTGTCGGAAACTTGACCGAACTTCTTCGTTCTCGCAGACTGCGTGTTCGTCGCACTGTTTTTAAACGAAACATGACGTAAAGGCGATACTTTGATTCAAATTTAACTTTTAAATGTAAGTTATTTTAATCTCCTTATGTGATTTAAAACGTAAATGACTTTACTGACCGAATTTAAAGAGATTTGTTTGCGCGATTGTTCGTAAAAATATTTGTAACTAAATATTTTCAGACGCTAAAAAATGCATCTACTACAGGAATGCTGTTGTGTTATTCTAGGAAGGAATCTGATTGAGTCAGTACTTCGGTATGAAAGAAAAGATTCTTTCAAGAATGTGGGAAAAGCAAGATTGAAAATGTTTCGCGCAAAGATGGAATATTCTGCGGTACTGGTAGATATTACGTGTGGCAATAATTTACTATTTTTCGCCTTACTGTAGATTCTTTGTCGAACTTTTAGAAGTTGATTGCGTCGCCTGACAGTTTTTACTGAAAGAAATATTTTATAATTGTTTCCGTCAAATGTTGTGAAGTCATTTTTTCTTGAAAAAAAATTATTTCAGTGATAATAAGGTATGAATTATTAAATACTTTTTGCAACTTGTCGATTGGTTAGCAATTCTTGAATTTTTTGCATTTCCTGAGTTTAATTCCGCACGTTTGTGTTTCAATTTATTTAGCGATTCAGCGAAATTCTTCAAAGAACTTCGATCCGATGTCAAAAACGATCTCGGATTTTTACTTTTCTTGTTACTTTCTTCGTGACTTTTTTTTTCGTGAGTGCTACGAAGTATAGAAAGAAATATTTAGCAAATGTATATACGTAGTGTATGTACGAAGCGAGAGGATTTAAACTATGTATGTACATGCCACAGGCTTATCATAAAGCGCGGCATTTCATGAAGATCCTTCTCAGTGATGCGGCATTTCATGAAGAATCCGCGACTGCAACTATGTGTATACGTGTTTCACGAAGTGACTAGGATTTTAACGAGATGTGCCGCCTTTCTCATAAGCTTACAAGGTACGTATGTACATAGTATTTGATATTTTATTGAACGCGTAACATATAACGTTGTGTGAATAAATTGCGATTAGAAACTTCGCTTCTTACGTTAATTTCTTTTCACTCGCAGTGCACTTTGGGTCGTGACATGGTGTTAGCATTTCTGATTTATTCCATTAATTGTATGTTTCTTAACTGATAATTTGCTGTAAGTTTCGATATAATTAGCATAAAATTGCACGATCACATAACAGAAAGATTAATGATATTAATAGTTTTGACGAAACTATTTGTTACCTGTAAGTCACGGCATATTTTTCAAGATATTTTTTCTCGCATCAAAAACAAATTAATTAAATACAAATCTTGTTTTACATTTTTTTATTTATCTGATAAAATTTATCGTTATAGACATTTTAAAATAAATGTTTGACTATGTTTGAGAAAAATTCAATTTTCATGCCAGAGTAAATTTTAACCTGATTACTTATATTTTTATTTGTATATGTATGTATGCAATTGTGTCTAACTTCAGTTAAGAAAATGCAAATTTGACAACAAGTCGCGAAGAAACTTCCTTCGTTTTGTTACTTGTTTTCATCATTTTTAGTTTTTGCGCTTACGCGCTGCATTCGCGATGCGTATCAAAATGCGCATCCTTGTCGCCGTTCGAATCTGACGTGTTCGAATTCCAACAGCAGCGGGTATATCGACGCCAGACTGGCGGCCGTTAGTTCGCGGCCTTGCCATCGGCAATTTATTCATCAGTATATCTTGGTCGTTTCGTCCAGGCTCGGTCCATTCTGGATCGCGGGCTAGTTTTGTTCGTGTGAGATTTTCCTGCGCCAAATTTATCGCGTTCTTTTCTCGCATTTTCATTGCCTTTCTCAGAACACAAAACCTATGTGTGATGGTGTGTTCACTGCGGATTTTCACCGTATAGCAACGGCATCGTGTACACGTAAATAATACGACGTTAGATACGGCAAGGTGTTTAAATTTAAACGCGTTTTACACCCTCGTAATTCCTGCAGAATGCTAGTACGCGCAACAACATATATAGATACGAAGGTGATCGCACGTAAGAGAACTCCGGCTGAACGTTCTTCCCGGTTATTTTAAAGAGCGTGCAGAGGTAGTTCTACGCGAGGGTGAACGGAAAATAAGAAGGAAAAGAGACTTGGGGCGCGGCTGCGATTTACGTGCGAACACGGACGACGAATGAGATAATAACTTTTAATTGAACGCAATTTTCCAATTAACGTTTCGAAGCGCGAGCGAGGCAAATCGAATTTAACTTGCCGAGCGACGAACATCGAGCGATAATCCGACGTCGTTGCGCACACGCAGATGTGTGTGTAATTGCATACTCCGCTTTGCGCACTGTGAGCCCTAAGCGTCAGTCTTTAGTAATAATTCTGTTTCCTGCCTTCTCGAAAAATATCTCAATATCTTAAATAACGTTCAAAATTTAATTCTCTTATTGTTGTAACACTTAAATTATTCTATTACAGACTAAATTTTGTTTGGTGGAATTTATTATACGATTTTCACGCAAATTTGTAATTTTTTGATTTTATTATTGGCAAAACTAATTGCTACTGACTCTTCCCTTTTTTTTTGTTAGAACATAGCGTCGCAATTATTAAAAGACAAAGACGTTCTTTTATAATCGAAGTATTCGCTTTGCTCGAGTACTTCGCTCGCAAGCAAAGAGAATCGTCAATTCTTCAATTGATGTTTGCATAATTGGAAGTGTTTCATGTTTTCTTTAACGGTAAATATACCCGAGGATATCGAGGCGAATGAATATAAGGATAATTGACGGCTCCAGCGGATTCATTCACCCGATATCCTCGGTGTATTGCTAAATGCAATATTCCTGCGGCGCATCCAGCTCTCGCGAATCTGCAAGGCAAACCGCACTCGCGGAAGTGAAGAAGCGCTCGGGGATCTATTTTCATCGGCGCCGATCATTCAAGACGCGCAGGAATTCCCTTCGCGACTCGCGCGGTAACAGGAATTGTCGAGATGCAATTTGAAGGCGTTCCGAGACGAAGCCGATCGATTCGATCGTCTGTCACTTTACGAAAGTAATTTTGGTAAAAAACCAAACGCATACATCTATGTAGAAAGTCGCATATACGTCAAATAAATAAATTGTCTGTAGATTAACGAGGTTGATTTTACAAATGAGAAAATTTTTATAATAATATATTGTAAAGTCTGCATTTTCGCACTACTACTAGTCGTCTTTTTTGCGTGTGATGCGCGAATTATTAGAGAATTAATTTTCCCCGGAATAATTTCACCCGGGAATTTACGCAAATCGTAAAATTGTATTTACACGCTTTCGGAATATCAGTTCATGTGTATTTAAATCGACCATACACCAGCGTATTCGCTTCGCTGTTAATTTTCAAAATCGATATCTCGTTATAACCGGCTTCGCCGAGAGAGAGAGAGACAGGTGTGGCAGGCATTGACTGGTCCATTCACGCTGTTCAGTAGACAAAAAGAGATTAACATCACTCTCTCAAAAATGCGTGGAGCACTCGTGCTTAAAAGCACTTGTGAATTGGTACGGTTCAATTACATGAAGGACATGTGACGCAATTAATGGTAGACGATGGGGAAGACGCGAGAGTTAAGCAATGTCGTTCTGCTTACTCTTCTTGACGTATTTTTACGGATAAATCGATTATATTGAATAAAGAGAGTGTGCGCGGCATAGTTAATGAAAATCCAATTTATCCATTAGGAAGTAAATCATCTCGAGGTAAAAGTTTCTCTTTCTAATGTCTTGAAGATTACTTCTTGAAAGAGCGATTCTTTAAAAGTTGCATCTGTCAGTGGTATGAATCATTTGTTTCGCTATTTCGAGACACGTAGTAAGTTCGTAGTGTGTTTAGAAGTTATGAATAAGCCCTCTCATTGCTAAAGCCAGCTTGCGTAACGCGTTATCACTATTTAAGACACTTTGATATTCCGGTGATAAAGTAACAGACACTATCACGTCCGACGTGCAGCTAGTCAATTCATTCGATTCGTGCTTCCTGTAAAATAATCGGTGTGACGGAAAACCACGTGGAAACGACGAACCGTGAACAAAAAATGTTCGTGTCCATTATATCCAATTAACCTTCGTCGTCGCGGCGCGACTTTTTAATTACGTTTACGTAAGGGAAACCGATACTCGTCCCGACATCGGACAACGACCCTCGACATTGACCGAGGTCATTTCACCTACGCAGTTATAAAGCAGAGCTCATTCGCGCGCGACGCGTCGTTTTTCAAAAGATCGTCTCTGCTTTCATTTTCCTCGCACGTCACAGATCCCACCCCACAACACCCTCGGTGAAAACGACTCCCCATCTCCATCTGTCTGAGAATTTCCCTTCCGCGGGGAAAACATGTGGCTCGGGAAGATTCTCTTTCTTTACCCTCAGTTTCATCGTCATCTGTTTTCTCTTCTTCTTCTGGAGTTTCTCCTATGTTTTATGGATGCACTTCGAGATCTTACAGAGGACGCCAAATTCCGTTCTCTGAATATATTTATCTGTTTATTTATTTAATCCGAATGTGCTAGACGTCTTTAGCACAACAGTAGTGATTCGCAAGTCGTTATTTTCTATTATTTGTTGCAACTATTACACGACTATTGCATATATATTGTTTTACAAGTAAATTATGTAGCGTTGTATGTTTCGCGCGTATAGAATGTTTAGTTCGCAAACTTGCGATTGTTAATGTGACTATTTTTAAAAAGAATTTTGGTTTTTTTTTAATGCATGATCAAAAACCAATAAGTGGCAAAATTTTGTCTTGAAATTTTTTTATCTATTGCACATGAAACGAGAAACACACGGATAAACGCAATGTAGCAGTAAAGCTGAACTCGCGGTTTATCGGCTGCATTATAATTCGCAGCCTTTGCAATGAACGGAGATATGCAAACGAAAGACTGATTTAAAATCAGTCATCTATAGAAGTCGACTGTGAATTATTCCGGAAGTTAAGCATTTGGCGATGCGGATAAAAGCAATCTCGTTGGCGGAGCGCGCGGAATGTATGTAGGTCGTAGAAAGTTGCACGAGGAAAGTGATGTGCCCGCCATTTTAATTTATAAACGTTTATGCATGCAAGGTAGGGCGGAAAAGGACAGCCCTTTTTCCAGAGCTTTTTACAAGCGCACTTTATGATTTCAATGTAAAAACTGATCTCGCTCACAGAACAAACTGAAAAATAAAATCACTAACGAAAATAGAAACATGCACGTGTAAAACTAAAATGTATGTTATTTGCAGAATTCGCGAGCTCTTCGGTTTTGCATACTAACGCACGCTACAATAAATACGTATTATCAATACTTAGTAAACGGGGAATATTATCAGTACTCAGTAACGCGGCAGTTTACGAAGAGACATATCGCTAACACTGGTGATAATTGGAGTGCTACCTTTCAGATGCAAATATCCTTATCAGATAAATGACTGCATTCTCGTAGGACTCGCGAGAAAAACGCATTTCTATATCGCAAAAGAAACAAAGTGAGCAACTTCAAACGAAGACACTTTGTATTTCTGCGTTATTCGCGTCTGATTTCAGCGAATTGGCGAATTAACGATTTCCGATAAATGTAGACCATCACACAGTTGAGAAAGTTCAGCTGACTGCGAGAGAGTTGACTAATATAGCACGCGTGTCGTTGTCTTTTGCGTGTATCGCGTCGTAAAATTCCGTGTGTTTCGTTTTTCGACGAAAAACTCGTTTCGGTAAGGTCATATAGCGACGAAAGCGTTATTTGACGATGACATTGGTAAGCAGAGATTCACGTTGTGACTCACGCGTGACGTGATCACTTTGCTTATCGCTTACTTTAAACAGGTGTGGTAAAAGGAAACTCCGCTTTCAGATGAATTTCGTTTAACACAGATCAACACATCTTTATCAAAATTTTGTCACTTACATTTAAATATAAATACATCATCCTCGATTTTTTTGTGTATAATATGCGCGTTACATTATTACAACAAATATTGTAAGAGCAAATATGATTGCATATATAATAGCAAAAGAATGCTATTATATCATTACATGGGACCGCGTTTAAATGAATAATTTAACATGGTAACGCGCTCTAAAATATAATTCTTAATAAGCGCAATTCAAGTCGTTACATATTCAGTGAGAATTTCGCGCACGTTCGATTCTGTGCGAAAATTCGGGAAATGGCACGCAACGAGCAATTTTGTATGTGTGTTGTATGTGTTTGATGTTCTCACACATGTCTAGTATCTGACGAATGTCTATAAATTCCTGGCGCTAAGGCGCGAGATGCATTATCGTTATTCCCGCTTCAGTTTCTGGCATTTCGAAGCATTCCATGGAGAACTGCGTGAAAAAGAGAATAATATAACGGACCTTGGTCCTTGGAAGGACCGGTTACGTCAACCGGTCCACTATTTTTAACCGCGTCCTTTTGTTTTACTTTTTCCCTCTCGTGTCTTTATTCCCTTCTTTGCATTTCCCCCTTTCCTCCGCATATATAAAGCACAATCTTTCCTTTTTTTGAAATTTCTTTCTGTGAAATTTTCCTGAAAAATGTTTTATAAACGTTCTTTGCTACGTCAGTTAAATATGAGATTGCAAGTAAATATTGTTATTTTTGAGAAACGCGAAAATAACTCTCTAAAATACAAAGAAAAATGTATTTCCAATACATATAAATCATACACAAACATATGTATACACTTTAGAAAATTATCAATCATCAACTAGCGTGTCCATCAACCTGTTGTTGGTTTTTTTTTTATCAAGAGACGGTCATCTTTCATTAAATTTTTCAAACGTCTATACCGGCGCGCGTACGCATAGGTGTAGTACGCGAGGGATGACAGTCGCTCGGTCATCTCCGTTGGTGTTCGACGGCGCTCGGCAGCGCAGCTACACCGCCCGGAACCGTCAGTCTCGCGCACGCCCTCAACGTGTTAGGGTATATCGCGTCTTGGTGCTGTTGTCCGGTGTTGTCCGAGGCGATCGCAGAAAAACGAGCGTCTATTCTGCCGAACTGCAAATCATCCTTGATGTATTCGCGGTACTTCAAACGTTCGTGAGAGAGAGAGTCGCGCGATCGACGAGTGTCGCGTAGATTCAGTTTCGGTGCTGATAATTGAACGAAGAGAGCGAGCAAGCGAGCGAGATAGAGAGGGAGAGAGAGAGAGTGAGCAAAAAGGACGGCGGTGTGCGGCTCGTGATCGATTCCGCAGTGTGTCTCGTCAAAAAGTGTTTTTTTTTCGCGGTTTTCGTAGCTGAATCTCTCTCAATTATGTCAGTAATCGTGTGTGCCGGTAGATCGCTTTGACTCGTGGTGCTCGCAAGCGACCGAACCGCCCGCAACGATGTTACCGCAGACACCTGACATCATTCCGACTACGCTCAACCAAGTAAGTAACGACGGTGTTTTAGCCGGTCACTGATTGGAGCCGGTACGTTTGATAGATCTCACACGTTCGAGTTCAAATTTTTATAACGGAAACGCGCAAAAGAAACGTTTTTCTAAATTCGTGATCGCCACGATTTCTCCACGAACTTCTATCCGCGTATAAAAGACGTTATTTTCTCTCACAAATTTGCAGCATAAAAATCGTTTTTTTCTTCCAGCATCATCTATGTAACATTAAAACACGTTAGTATCGCTACTAGAGACATTCATAAAAAAATAATTATCTTGAAATAAATAGCGTAACGTACACTTGTCCATATTTGCGGTACAAAAAATTGAACTCGGACGTAGGCAAACCGGTTTTCAACGACGTCACGAATTTTTTGGAGTTGAGTATATTTTATGCTCGCGTACGCTTTTGATCGTTCGCGCGCATCGCGTGTCACAAAGGAATATTTTTAATAACACGGAAAGTGTGACATATTTGTACGTAATTTTGCGGAGTAGGTTAATAACTGAGCTTGGCAATTTTCCGGCCGGCGTGGGTAAATTATTTTAAATCGCGATGTGTTTTGCCGCAGTTGCGCGTGATTAAAACGGCCGGCAGTGCATGCGATATTTAAAGCTCCGTTATGGGCGGATTACGTACGTTCACGACGTACCACACGGCGCGCCAGGAAGAAATTGATTAACCTTGCTATCCTGTCACGGTTCGGCAAAAGTCCGGACAAAATGATCGTCTTAAAGTCACACTCTGTACTTTGCAAAATGATCGGGTCCTCGATAGAACGGTGTCCCCGAGGAGGAGAGAAATAATATCCGATCTCGCGTTCGTCCTCATTCGAAATAATACGCGCGGATATAATCAATTCGAATGCGTCTGCATACAAATACACACACACACATACACACGCACACACTGTAGTGAGAGCATTCTTCAGAACTATTCCAGGAACTTTAATTAAAACTTGGTCCGCGTTTCGCTCGCGTTTTGTCGCAAATAGTGAATATACGCTTAGCATTGTGAGATTTTAATTCAAAAATATTGCTGTACTAATAGAACAATGTGTGGTAACATATGCTTTTTGAAGTAATTAGCGTGATATAAATAGAATTTTCAACAACATCGTGTCTATAAAAAATTTTCCTGCAACGTGAAATAATAAAAAATGCAAAGTTTCTTTCTATTATATTTATAATTGAAGAGAGGTGTTTTCGTGTATTTTCAATGTTTTCTTTCTACGCTGTAGAAAGTACGGAGACTTAATGTAGGTTTTGTTTTTTTTTTGTTTGTTTTTTTTTTTTTTTGTTGACGTAATATCGTTTTTTGCTGAGAATACTTTTTTTTTCTTAAACAAACGTCGGCGAATGTATGCGTAACGAAACTCGAGATCTCAAACAATTATGTGTGTGACAATTTATGTGTCATTCTTGCGGAGTGACGAAAGAGCATATATACAGAGGAAGGAAGAGAAGGGAGACAACGTGATCAATAACAATCGGAAGGTTTTGTGAAGGTCCGCCCGCAGCAGACGACGCGACATTGACAGCATTGACATTTTATCATACAAAGTGGTCGAGAGTGGTTTATCTTCTCTTTCATGTCATTCTGTAACACGTGTTATAATCAATCGAATGGGTCGGAGTCTAAAAAGAAAGTTATCGCGCACACCATAAAAATACAGTATTTTTCCAAGATAGTACTCGTATATTTATAGAAGAGAGAGTAAAACATTTAGAATAGATTAGATTAGAAAAACGTAATTTCATAATCAAACACAAAACTCATCTTTTTGCACAGAACTCTACTATCTCGAATTATGTTTCTGATTAACTTCGCGCCATGTTTTGAGGAAGAGAAAGAGAGAGAAGAGATATAGAAGAGTACATTATTTTAAAGAAAGTTATCGAAGTTTCAACAGGTGGATCGCGTAAATTAATAAACTCTCACTCCGCTATACTTTGTAAATGTCTTTGTTTGAGATAGCGAGTGGAAAATAGAGTAATCAAGTCATATTCGTGTGTAAATTATAAGGATTTTCTAATATATTATATATGAGTAAAATCGATTCACGCGATAATTGAGTTCGGAATTGTAACTGCGCAATTAAAATTCACCGTTAAATACGGCAGAAATTGTTATAATTGAACAGTCATACATTTTTCGCATTTTTCCAACATATCGATTACATTACAAAATGTCGACTGTTTCTGCTCGAGGTCAGAAATTAATATCAACAATGCGACGTGGCTCATCATGTAACACTAAACGGCATCGTGTTGCATTTAACACAGAATCTATTGAGCAGTTGTCGAGTTTATTCAGCTCTTTATAAAAGATCATATAATTTTTCGTCGATTAAATTTCACGAGACAACTTTGATTATTGCGACACGAAAATTTTGATTAAATTTCGATTACAAAATTTAAACACAGAATATAAACTAAACTTTGTACAGGACAAACGGTTGTTCGCGTTTGAGGCAAACATTGATTTTTTCGTGTATTCTCGATGACTCGAGATCGAAAGGCAAAATCAATACGTCGCGTCTTGTTTGTCCACATCTTGATTCCATTCGTAGGTGTCTCTTCTTCCAAGATACCATTCCGTTCACCGCTCAGGTTTATCGTTCGTGGAAAGAAGGTGCGTGACGACTTCGCGAGAGAATTCTTGAAGCGGGCCTTATCGATTGTTTCGTAAGCCAATGTTAAACAATGCGGCACCTTGCTCACAGCCTCGTACACGACGCGCTTCCTGCGAGAGATGTATGACTGCAATGCAAAACACATCGGATGCAATAATTATTCTCATTGAGTCATTGCCTTTCGGTTCTCTCTCAATGTCTCGCTGTTCCCTTACGGTTGTTCTTTTCACGCATTAATTCTCGCAAGTCAGTACACTCGAAAGAAATATATTTGACATTTAAGAGAATTTATTACTCCAGTATATAATTAATCCACATTTTCCATAATCTGTACATTTCTCGTTGCTTGTAACAAATGTTTTTATATCTATAAAAAAAAAAAGAATTAATTTTTAGAAATGACAAAATGGTAGAGTGTTTTTAGTTATCATACTAGATCTCTTCTCTTGAATTATATATGATGACGTAAAGCAATCAGTGTAGTCTATTTTTGCGACAAACAAAGATCTTGATGGCGGTATTTCACGAAATTATTAAACTAAGAAATGAGCACAGCAAAGTCGGCCCCGAAAGATCACTTCCACTTTAACGATTAAGGACGATATTTGTGATTAAGTTTAATGCCTGTAGGCAGCGCGGAATCAATGTTTTGTAGTGATAGTGTTACGTTCACTGTGCCGGTGTATTCTCTCGTTGTCATTCGCGCGATTCCGTCATGCGTGTTCTATGCAAATACCGCTTTATGCAAACGACGTCTATGCCACGGAAGATCTTCGCGGAAGAAGCCGCGAAATAAGTCGAGCGTCGCTCGACCTCACAATGCGAATAATGCATTGTTGCGAGATTAAACCGCGGCACAGCGAAGTGCGCAGTCAGAATTAATCCTTTTCGGGATGAAATCTGCGGAGAATCGCGATCACGCCGCGCGGTAGAATTACAGGCGATGTGTGAGTGACGTACAAGAGAATATATTCTCTTATGTCATTTCGGAAAAAGTTTTTTTGATAAATGTTTTATTTGTTCAGAAAGAGAAATTTGCATATAAATTATACACTTCGAATTCATTATCCGTTTTATCCAATCTCGCGATCGTTAAATGATTAAATTTATATAATTATGCATACACACTTTCAACATCACGCAAAAAACTAAATTGAATATAACATAATATTGAATTATTATTGACGTATTTACATGTCGCAAAATATTCAAATTGGATTGTTTAAGCGTATCGCTGTACGCGTGTATAACGCAATTTTTTTTTCTTATAACTTCGAAACCAGTTTAAAGCGAGATTTGTTATATTTAACGAGAGATCTTCCGAAAGATTACCTCTTCCCTCGTAATCAAACGCGGCTGCGCGCTTTCTAGTTACGAATACTATCGGTTGATTACAGCACTGCCGTGGGCATCTTAACAGCCATGCTCAACTATGATTCCTGATAATGATCGATCGGACGAGAGACGTGCAGGTCGTATCGTGGATATTAAGGCGGAGCAAAATCGGTTCCGCTCTGAAATTAAACTCTGGAAATTTTAATGAATAAAAAAAATATATTCCGACGGCTAATTAGGAATCCAGCAGAAGCGTGCTCGCTTAGTAATTGAGCTCTTTGTTCGATTCTTTTTATTCTGTATATTTTACACTAATAATTTTGCGATATAATAAAGGAAAGAGGAAAGAATTCTCAGAAAAAACGAGAATCAGTGTAGATCGATTCTCACTATACATTTACTTTCTCCAAGAGAAATTGCATTTAAAACTACTTGAACAGACGAAGATGTATCACTCGGCAGATAAATTTAGCCAAGCTTCGGTGAAGCTGTTACTTCCGTATCTGTGGAAAAAATGTGAACAATTATTTTGATCGTTTCTCGCGATAACAAATACGAGAACGGTTGAGAAGATATGCAAATCAAGGTGGAAACGATTTCGTGGTGTGGCCGAGCGTAACTTCGTTCGATCATTATAATTAAATTTGCGGTTTACGTCGTTAGTTTTCAGGCGACGTTCGGTTTTTTATTTCGTGTATTTTAAACGCGAATCTTTCTGGATTAATAAATTAGAGCGCGTTATCTAAACCGTTGCCCGCAAGGTAATTATATATCACGTCATGTACAAAATATAGAAACTGTCGCGAAAAATCGTTTGTAGCGTGTCGCGGATTAATTAACGATTTTTCATTCTAATTAGATCGACCGCCCGCTTGCCCTCATGCGAGGCTACGGGGACTTTATAGTCGTATATTAACTCTAAATAATTGGATGCGATTAGAGTATCAGCGTCGAGACCGGCGCGTACTTACATGAGAAACGGTTGTGTAACTAGTTATGACTTGCTTGCTTACCGAGGCGAGCATATAACGGCGAGACTTTATTGCCTTGGTTTTTGTTCTGTATTTGTTGTGCTCAATGCTCGCAAAATAGTCTGAAACTCGTCGGTATATACAAAATACTTTATTGCTTATTTATATTGCGGTTTTATAAAATTGTCATGATGCCGCGTGTTGGTGAGAGAGTCGGACTTTTGATCTCATCTCGATAGCAAACTCGAAGACATTAAAGCAAACAGAAAAATGAAAGATAAAAATAACTAAGCATGATAGGTATGTAAAATATAAAATATTCGTAAACATGTTTACACGAAAAGTTTTCTCGATAAGCAAGTTTTTTTCTTTTTATCGAGAAAAGAAAATTAGTTGTCACGTTCTCTTAAAATAAACGGGAATTAAACTAGAAGTAATACAAAAATCTTACATATACACCAACATATTTGCAGGTTTAAAATATTTTAATAAGATCAACCAAGCAATATTGTTCATAAACTACTGCTTTTCTTAAATCACTACATATATATTCTACTTATCCAATTTTCTTACAAATCGTTTAGTACTCGCGAAATTGCTGGGCCCGTTTAATAACAGCGTCTCATCGTTCCGACATCGTTCTGAAGATTTTAACACAATAATTTCGGGTGTGCATACCGAAAGGCCCTATCGTACCTTGAGCAGCAGAGGCTGCATCGCGATCGCTTTGTCAAAAAAGAGACGAGAGAGAGTGAAGTAGTCAGACGCATAGCAATGGTTCAAGGCCTAAAACGCTTTCGTCAGTTTCTCTCCTCAAGACGAGCCGCCGACAGTCTAATGAGATTTCGCGGTCGACAGTGTCGTAATTGGGGGCGGGAGTGCCCCGCCGGTTAAAAGCTCGAGCCACCCGCTCCTTCGGAGTGTTTTAATGCGCTTTAATTTACCGTTAGCTGCACTCGCGGTTACCTGCCGTTCATCAGAGAAAGGTAGTATAGGTCTTCTGTAGTTAAAGAATGAAGAATAAGGGGGGGGTCCGCGCTGGTCTTTACTTTTTGTGGCCAACGAGTAGGTCGTAAATATATACGTTCACTAATCCACATGCATCGTGAAACCGGCATAAACCGGTACAAAGCAGACTATGTTCCAGTGACAAGTTCCATCATTTGCCATAAGAACATAACTATAAAGCGATTTCTTGAGATTAAAAACGTCTGCCATAACGTCTGTTCCTCATCTAAAATATTTTCAATAAACACAACAAAATAAAATAATAACAAAATCTTATCTACGTTTAGAGATAAATGTGTTACGTTAAAGTACAAGTGGTTTTTGATTTTTATCAGTAGTCAAGTTACGTTAGCGAACTACACACGAAAGTTGACGATTACCATTACCACGTAATGTGTGTTCGCTCTTTCTGTCGTCTTGACAAAAAGCATAGACAGGATTTTTACTGTAATAACCAGTGACATTGACCGGCGTGGCAAGGACCCCCCAGGTCGAGGGTAGAGTGAAGGCGGCAATCGATCGGTCTCACGCCAGCGACGTAGACACGTTCCACAGCCACCCTTGCTTACTTTTCCCTCATGCAAGTTGTTAAATATTAAACATTCCGGCAGTTAAAAATATTCTTATGAAAAATGGATGTGTTTCCTTAACTTTACATTCAACACGACGGAGAAATAAACGCGACATTTTCTGATTTAAATAAAAGTATGAATATATTAATTACGAATATTTTTCAAATATTTATATTAACTATTAGGTACATATTCAATAGATAAGTATACACGCACACAGAGGACTTTTCTTTCGATTTCCGCTAAAGAACCTTGACTGAAAAATCTTGTTGCGCTGGTTTTCCGTGAGAAATCTTGACAATCGGCTGATTGTTTTCGCTCTCGTCAGACGCGCGTTCCACGTTTTAGTTAGCAACAAGTTGTCAAACTGCACTTTGCTCTATCGCAACTGTCGCTAACTGTTACCCGACGAAAATAGACAATAGATTGCGTAATGATGAACGTCTGGTTTCTTATACCTGTGTGTACAGCCGACGTGTACGACTCGCATTTCTTCAACTATAAAATTCCGCAAGACTTACTGTACGCGTTTGTATATACGTTTACTTTATATCGATAGACAATTGATTATTTTGCAATGTTAAAATTTGCAATATCATACATTTATTTTGAAAAAAATAATCGACATTTCTATGTCCAATTAAATAATTATTTATTTCAAAAAAATATTTTTGTGCGCGATACAAGAAATACATAACATTTCTATTACGAGCGAAGAGTGACACATGTTTATTTCTCTGTCTGTACGAACATTGCAATCTGTCGGATTATTGATCCACCTACATTCAGGATATGTCGATACATACGAAGGATAATAATCTGTAGCGATTCCCACGGTCCCTGGGACTTCATATACACGCAAGAAAACCATCCACGCCTCTTTCTCTCTTCGGCACGCTATCTTTTTTCAAAGTATTTCCGAGCTATCGAATGAGGGTGCATTGGCTTTCGTGAATGTCTTTCGAGATGAAACACGTCTGAAAACCTGATTGGACTGTATGTTTAACCACCGTGTTATTTACAGTCTTATATTTCATGTATTCTCATTCTTGATTGTTTCGCGATTACGTGCTTGATTACGTTTCGCACACGGTATGTCTTAAGCCACCGGCGCATCAGAACGATAAACTCGATTTGCAATTATATTCGATGTTACTTGCGCATCTCTCTGATCGCGTAAAATATTTTTCTTTATTTTAATTATTGCAAATTAAAAAAAAATATCAAATCTTTTATTTAACACTTCGGATATTTTTTAACTCGAGTAAGTCCTGTCGAAAAAGTTTGCAAGAGATCCCGGCGGAGATGACTCAGCATGAGGCTTTTTTTCTTTTTTCTTTTTTCTCTTTCTCTCTTTTTATCTCTTTCTCCATTCAAAAAGACTTCATTGTTGAGTTTGACGTATCTTGCGTTATATAGAGCAGGTGCACACGTCTTACTTGCCGTAGGCGGTACTGCTTTTTCATATTCTCCACTTTGCTGCCTTTCACGCTCCACCGTCATCCTATCTCCGATCATTTCGTTTTCTTCCGCAGAATCTCGTTCGAAATCGCTGTTCTTGATGGGAATTAATACCGCATATAAATATGGCTGGTAGTTTACAAGTGAATATATAACTATCTTTCTTTCTCTCTGTTTCTCCAGGGTAACAACAATATAATACGATGAAGAAAATTAATTCACTTAATAAGTTTAATAAACATAATTGTATAGTGTATATTTGAATGTAAAAAAAAGTTTTTATTCAATGTTTTTTTTTATTCAATGTAAACTTCTTCGCGTTTAAACTTTTTTCGATCTTAAAGTTTAACAAAATTTTTTGTAATTTGGATGTTTAAATAAAAGAGTTAAGCGTATTTTATCGTTATGTGAAGCAAAATTAAATTGGTGGTTCAAAACATAAACCTTCAAATTATTAGATATTTTAAAGAAATAGAGGTCACACAGACTACTTCGTATACAGACACATATCAGTATTATCACTGAGTTATGTAACGATAACTGTGGCATGTGAGGTCGACAAACCTCTCGGGAAGTAACTTAGCGCTCTTCTAAGTTTCTTTATAAACGGATCTTTTTGAACGTTTTTCCTGCAGGAAACTGTCTGGAATCCGTATTTATTCGAGCCGATTGTTCGGACCACCAGCATCAGTAGGCTAGAAAAGAAAGCTACAGGGATTTATTTCTCTCTCTTATCCTCTTTGTATTTTTCCGAAGAATAATAGAAAGAAATAAATTATATGCAAAGTGGCGGCGTAATTCATTTTTTGTATTCCATCAAAACGTTGATCGATGTTTTTAACTCATATTTTTGTTTAATTATAATATAAAATATCTAAATTTTTGGCTTTAATAAAATCTAAGAGAAACAATATCATTTGGAGAAAGCATTATCGGATTAATTAATCGATCGAAATAATTCGGTTGTAACATGACGGGATCCCATGAGACGAGTCATCCTCCCACGGCTAGTAACGTCACGGCGATGATAGGTCGTCGGGTCAAATGACGAAACGTTCGTTAGATGTGGGTGAAAACTAATTCGGCCTTCGCGAACCATCATCAGGAAGTACTCGTGTTCCGCCACCCGCATTAAGTCAAGGATCTTCGTAAAGAAATCCAATGACTATCTAGTTTCGCAACAACAAGTTGCTTTAGCGGAACAAAATGAGCCATACAAAATTTGCATGAGTCATCATCACTACGTCGTAACATCCCGGAAGCATAAAATATTAACTTCGGAGTAATTAGAAAGACAGACACGAGCACAAAATAATTTTCTTTATATATTATACAAAAAGATTCGCTTTTTCGGTTCTTTGAAAGATGATAAAACATTGAAGTACAATTGAAATACAAATCGGTTCAGTGAGATTGAATTGAAGGTAATCCGATTGCTTATGTACGGAAAATTCTATGCAGTCGAGACAATAGCAAAGGAAATTTTATTTTCCGATCGTTTTGTATATGTAAATAAAAGAAAGAGAGAGAAAGGGGAAAGGAAAAAGAAAAAGTAGATTGTAGAAAAACAATATTTGGCGCGAGAGCAAAAAGGAACTGACGTGAATTCCATCAGCGAGAGCGACGTTGCACAGCAGATTTCGAGTTTCAATCCCCAAGGTAGAATCTAATCTTTCGTAGACAGGGATGATCACGCTACACTACGCGTCGGCGCGAAGAGGGTTGAGGCACCCTTCGATTTAAACTGTCGTAAAACAGGAATATCAAAAAGCAGGGAACACTCGCTTCTCCTCTAATTGCTCGCTCGTCTCGTTGATTCCCGACATCTGCTACAGCAGAGTCTCGCAAATCTCTGATTAGCATAAACTGAGTGTGCAACGAGTCTTCGGTAGATTATCACCTGTGTTAGCATACTTTATGTTACTCATCAGCTATTATAAATAGCATGTGTGTGAAAGCTTTATAATGTTATATAATTAATATCTAACGATCGGATACACTACTGTATACTATAAACACAATACAACTCGGTTTATATGATAATTATTT
>QVOA01007347.1:0-24575 GCA_014825685.1 Pseudomyrmex cubaensis | reverse complement strand
TGGTTAAGCAGGCAAAATCTGCATGGTTTCAAAAATGTATTTTACAATGTTTATAAAAAATTAAACATTAAAACTTTGCAACTTATTGGCCATCGTTTCTTATACGTTTCTACGAAATCGGATCGCAACTTAAAAAGCGAATATTTCGACGTTTCCGCTACATTACCACGACGTTTTAGAGACTTTTAACAAAACGTTGCTAAGTTTTCGGCGAACCGTTGCGGAAACGTTGGTGCAACTTACGATGCTATGTGGGACGGACTACAACATCATGCACGAGCATGATAATCGCGAAGTAACTAATAAAATTACAGTAGACTTTAGTAATTTCGAGCAGTATACAATTTTGATTTTTTCTTTATAAGCAAGTCAAACTGTTTGACTCGCCACATGCTTGATTACAACACATACACGAGTATGATAATAGTGAAATATATATATATAATTAAAAAAATTACAGTATGACTTCAGTAATTTCGAACATCACACAATTTTGATTTTCTCTTTACAGGCAAGTCAAAACCATGTGGCAAGTTAAAGTACTAATATAATAAAAGTTAATTTATTAATTCTTAAGAGAGATATTTTTTTCTTAAATTTTGTTAAAATATATATATATGATATATATATGTATGTGTGTGTGTGTGTGTATATATTGATGAGGTATTGGTATATATGTACATGTGCAATGTATAGGACGTATATGAGGAAAAAGTTACTTTATGCACAGTTAATACCTTTACAGAGAAGACTTAGCACAATACATTTTTATTGCCTATATTACATGATACATCAGTCATGTTGTCGTTTTTAAAAAATAGTCGGTTTGTACGAATATAAATTACAATTTCACTTTCACAAATTCGCAGCAGACTTTGTTTCTGTGAGCGAGGAGGTGAAAGAAAACACTCTTTAGACACGACTTTTAAACAGCATCTTTTTTTTATATGTGCGTGCATGTATGTGTCTACGTATGTATGTGCTTCCATTTTCCTGCTTTCTTTTGTCTTATATAGACGAGTGTGTATGTTTGATACATACATATACATATTCACACGCACACACATATATATTTTTTTTATGTTCAGCAGTAACATCACAGTTGCTTTATATACAACAAATCTTGATACCTAACCTAACCCTAATTTCTTATATATACATACACACACACATGTATATATATATATATATATATATGTGTATTGTATGTTCGTATATTCGTTACCACGCAAGCGCGACACGGCGAGCTCTTAATAAGATTCATTACGTGAACACAAGTGGAAAGGAAGACACTCGTGTGCACGCATTTGTCAATTATCGTCAGGTCACAGTTAATCTCATCGATATAATATATGATTGCATGAAATCGAGGAAACACATTTTTTGATATATCTACATAAATTCATCTCGATATTTGATAATATCCCATTCATCATTATTATTCCTAATTTATAATCCACGCACATGTATACGCTATATGTAATACGATATATCAGAATAACAAATTATCAATCGATTATAGTTGTATATCACGATTAATATGCCACGTTATCGCAAAGCTGAAACTTGTGGACAATAAATCATTAATTACTAGTATACGAATAATAGATATATTCAATACAACGAAATAACACCGGTATTATTATACATATAAAGTAATTAATATTCGAAACATTCGATATGTATGCGTGATTGCATTAAGTCAAAATCACATACATGACATGATCTTTTACTTTTTTTACTCATATGTTCTACACTGCAAAAATAATTTAAATCACATATACACATATACACACATACACATATACACATATAAAATAATTTAAATCACACATACACACACTCACTCACTCACTCACTCACTCTCTCTCTCTCTCTCTCTCTCTCTCTCTCTCTCTCTCTCTCTCTCTCTGTCATTTTTTTATACTGTAAAATTTAAAACAAACGCAAAAAAATTATAAGATCGCAAAATATAGTCATAATTTTTGTTACATGTGCGTTACAATATGCATACAATTATGAGCGGATACTGCGGTTTTCTTTTAACAATAACGACAACAACAACAACGAGATGATAAAGATCCAATGGCAGCGATATAATGTTAAGAAGAACAGCAAGCATTTAACAAGATAAGAATGACGACACATATACATCGCAATAACGCATTTATAGACTATTTATACGAATAATCAAACGCATACCGGAGAATACGAGAAACACTTAAGATTATGCACAATCATCATACAACACACACAGCTTATAACGAGATTATTCTTAGTTCACATTGGAATACGTAGGAGCACATTGCGTTTTAGATAATGCAGAAGCATGTTCACAGATATTTATTTTGATCGTCGTAGCATCTCATAAAATAAAAAAATTTATATAATTATTTTATATATATATGTATAATATGTACAAATAAATATATACACAATCTTTAGATCACTTAATAAGATAGTATTAATCAGTATTGTACAAAATTTTCATAGGATATTTCATATTAATGATTTAGCTTCTGTAGTTTTGTTATCTATTATTCATGTAAAAAAATGTTATAATCACAAAACTCAAAACTCAAAATCGATTAACATACTAAATAAAAATTTGATTGATAAATGTTTACATGTTTTTTAGTTTTTCATTTCTTTATGTTTAATAGTAAATCGTTTTTGTACACATTGATTTGAAAATATCTATTGTTTAACATGGCACAAAAATTGCTCTTGCAGACGCAATCTTTTTTTTTATATTAACAAATGGAAGAAATCCGTCTTAATCCATCTGGAAGTATGTATTTTGCTCGCCGAAACCCGCTCACGTGGCATAATATTTTGTTAGATAAAGCTTTTGTAGTTTTCGCATTAGAGAAACATATATACTCTTCTCTTTCTTTGATTATCTCATTGTTTTTAACATTGTGTGTGTTTACAGTGCAATATGCATATCTTTATATATATCCCATTTAGTGAATGCATGTGCATCTATCGGCACTGAATCATTTTGCAAAAAACCGTATCGTTTTCGTATCACCATTTTACTCCAACTATTAGCGTTGAAAAATCGAAGGATTTAACGGTTATTTTCGAAATGTATATATCTCAAAGTATTTTCTTTTTTTTTTTTGTTTTTGAAAAAGAAGGAATGACTCAAGAATGACTTAAAATAAAGGGAGATGAAAAGAAATGATCATAAAATTTCCTCAATTTCCCAACATTACGTTAACAAGCAAGTGACAGCGAGCTGAAAAAGAAGGGCGCATGTAAAAGAAGAACTTTGTTTTTTCTTCTTCTGAAACAATTCAGTGTCGCTTCGATGTACAGTTGAACAATAGGCGGCAATGACTGGACAGAATGGCGTTTGATAATAACAATTTTCTTTTTTTTTCTTATTTTTAAGTATTCGCCAAAAGAGATTATTTGTGCTTAATGTAGCATTATCCATATATGTATACCTCAGTTTGTTCTGTCTGATCTTTTGACCGAGAAACGTCTGAACTGTCATCAAGTAGAGTAAAAAAAGTGTTTTGTACATTAATTCACTCGTGGTAAACGAGAAAGAAGAGTTATACACGCCAGGCGTAAGTTTGTACTGATTCGCAGTTTATATTTCTTTCTTTGCTGGGCAACACACATCGAGAGCATAAGATCTTCTCGTCAAATCAACTCAAGCAGAGATTACATGGTTTTCTCACTTCTTGAATGTTCGTTGACATTTATAAGCCATAATCAAAGCTCTCTTGAGTCGCGACTTTTTTTTGATATGCTTCCAAGTAACTGTCAACATTCCTGAATATCCCCGAGTTTGCTTGGAACATTAGCGTTTCAAGAATTCGTTCGTTTCTTATCGCTTTAGTCGGTAAGACGATCTGAAAAAGTAAAACAATGACGCTTTTTTTCCACGTTTTTGCGATAATGAAAAGATTGTTTGCAGAATTTATATATACAAATTAGCAATTTTATTAATCGTACCATGTACACAATGACAATTAATAATCGAATAATCGGACTTGATTATCCTTCTCTCCTTTCTATAAATCATCTTTATCATTGTATCTTCCTTATTTAAATACTTACCCTAATTAATTCTTGAGGCGTTATTCTGTATAATTTGAGATCTCTGCTGAGCCTTTCCATGATGCACTTAAATTCGACTTTGGCGTCGATCTTAGTCGATTTAGTCTTTATTCGATGCTTTGCCCAATTCAACATAGCTTCGAACTTTTTGATCTCCACCACTTCAAGGCTACGACACATTATCGTTTGTACCATAGACTCGCTCAGCGTGAGGAAGTCAGGATTTTGAAACAGTTGGTAAGCTCTTGTCTCGACAAAAGCAAGAATCATATTAACTAACTCGGACGCCGATGTATACCGCCAATAGTAATTCTCAAGTGCGCACAACATCACGCAGACAATCTCGATTCTGAGGAACTGTTTTGCGTGATGGAAACAAGCTTGAAGGAGCTCCGGTAGATCGTAGTGCTCCGCCGCGCATATCAGACCCGGTATGTTGCTGCAAGTGAGCGGACAGGATCCGGTGTGCAGATAATCCAACAGAAGTCGAAAGGTCTCTGGATCGAATTCGATGATATCAAACTGTGAAAATAATTTACATGTGCACAATAACACTGTCTTGAAGAATGTTTTTATTTTCTTTGTTAAAACAACAACAAAACATGCTATAACGTTTCCTCTCACCTCAGTCTGAGCCAGTTTTGCTCTATCTATTTTTTGCGCATCCGCGCAAACGCTGAGTCTCGGCACCGCCAATGATTGAGCTGCCTTTTCCTTGTCTTTCATTTCTTTGTCTGCGGAAAATAATAGTGTTGTATATGTGACCATATAACGGTAAAGAGATACGTAATATGATGTGTAATATACAATGTTGAGTTGTTTTTTTCAAACTCGACTTTATTTCACTTTTTTTTTTAAACACGTACTACTGCAATCTTGCGAGCTGGCCCATCGCTTTCGATCTTCGCTCTGCAAGGTGTTACTGCTGTGCTTTCTGATGCTTTTTCCCCATCCTGCTGTGATCGTACCCAGTCGCGAGAAGGCTCGTTTTACCATCGGCGACGAAGGAACACTTTTCGGCCTAAACACATGAAAACCAGTATCTCACAGAAACTACAGAGCGGCACCTCAAGGTACGGAGAATAGGACTCACAGGCATTTTAATCGGAAATAGGAAGGATTGATAATAACAAAGTGAGAGAAAATGAGTCGTATAATTAGAAGAAGGAAATATCGAATATAAATAAAAGTAAGATAAAAGGCTCTAATAAATTTCAGTTAAAAAAGAAGGAAAAAAGGCCAATGAAAGCCTGAACACAGTTATTATTGTGTGAAAATTTTAATAAAGCATTTTAATAAATCCAAAATTTTCACACAATAATAACTGTGTTCAGGCTCTCATTGGCCTTTTTTCCTTCTTTTTTAATCGAATATAAAATTACAAAACAAAATGAAACAACAACAAAAGCTTAATACTCTCGAAATTACTTATCTGTACGTGTCAACGTGCGTGGAGAACCGAAACACATTGTGCGCATAGTTATTCATAGCTACGATGCAATAAGTTTTAGCCAAATTGTTCATATAATTGGTAATATTGAGTTATAAAAATTTAGAGAGAGTGAAATGTATATATATATATATATATATATATATATACATATATATACACACACATACAGACGACAACGACGTGCGATAATATACAATAATGTCACAACAAAGGTATAAATGTAAAAGAAAATATATGAATTATTATAGAAATATACAAATTCGGTAGCACGTCTCAAAAGAATATCGAGCAGACTTATTCTCTCATAGAATTTTTAACATTTATATGAAATTGACGTTTGTTTTTTTTCAGCGAATAGAAGCAAAAGAAAGTGATCGTGAATCGACAGACATTCGACATAATTGCTGCTGGTTTCTCTCAGAAAAGAACATGCTACACAGAATTCGAAAATACACACATTATATATTTCATTAAGTTTATAATTTTTGTCATACACGATAAACAATATAAATAAGAAGTTTATATAAGATAATCATGCGGTGCCGTGAGGATAGGAGAGACATGGATGTGCCGTAAAAAGATACATATATTACTATCTAATGACAATATATAAATATGAGAGAAACATTCGACACCGATAAAAAGTCACAGGCATTAATCTCACCCCAATAAACAAGAACCTTATGTTTTTCTTAAAGAAATCTGATTTTTATCTTGCGCGCAAAATATCGTACAATTATTGTATCACATACATAGTCTTGTTTTACACACACATACACACACACACACACTTCTCTCTCTCTCTCTCTCTCTCTCTCTCTCTCTCTCTTTGATTGTTAGAAATCTTTTTCAAACGTGAGATACTTTGACAAATTTATTCTATGCTATACATACTGTACTTCGTACTCTCAAGTTGCCAATCGTCAATTTTGCAACTACGTGTTTTGCGAACCGTTTAATATTACTTTTAATTTGTTTGACACATTCAATTATGAAACTCGTCAATTTTTATAATGACACACATTCCGTCATTTAACACACAAAAAGTTTCTAATACTAATAATTTTGATGTAAATTTATATAAAACTGCCAAATATATAGGAAGTATTTCAAAATAAAAAATAGCAATGATATTGGTCTATTATTAAAACGTACCTAGGACTTTCTACGTCGGGTACTTGAAGGAAATTCGAGCTCTTCGGTTTCTGTGGACTGAGCAATGTAGGCGCAGGTCTTGCGAGCAACTCAGCAACCGGTACTTGTGGACTCCCAAAGCCCGCTTGAATCCCGTATAACATTTCTTGAAACACTCTAAAATAAAGAAAAACCTAATAATCATCATAAAACCATCATAATTCATAAAACCGTGTCTTTTTTTCTTAAATAGATAATTTTATTGTTTTATTTTTTCTTATAAACTAAATAACATAATCTTTGAAAACAAAACACATTTGTTTTGATATTTCATATTGTGTGTCTATTTAACCTGCTTCTCACTGCTAAAATCGCTCTAACACCGATGAATCTGACTTTTTGTTTCTGATGTCCGGATACAAGAAAAGATACATCAAACAAACTAGCATTTAGTTTCACGTTCGCCTCATCATTGAGAAATACACTGGTAAAGTCCCTCGCGAGTTGATCGTAATCTTCGAAATGATCTCGTACTGAATCCAATAATGGTGAAGATGGCCTCATATGTCCAATTGGTCGCCAAGAACCTCGTCTGAAAATTAAATAAAAAAAATTAATTAAAAATTAATTAAAAAAATTAATATGCAGGTATAAAAAAAGTTCTTCTTTTACTTTTGACATTATTTCATTGAAAACATCTTACCTATAAGGTTTCGGAATTTGACCAGTTTCCGCATGATTAGCGAGATTAGCTACAATATCTTCTAACATTTGACTTCTCGTTCGTTCTTGCATCCTTGCGAATTTCGGTGCGGAATAACTCGCTCTCTCACCGTTCACGATTTTCGTTAACATCCATTCTCTGAACATTGGACCTGTTGTAAATGTTTGTATATTGCACGCATATTGTATTGAATGTTATTGTTCTTTGAAATAATTAAAGACGCTTTAATTTTTAAAAGGTGAATCTAGGAATGAAATAATCAACATATATAAGAAATAGTAAACGTAATGACACTTAAAATTGAAATGATGACCAAAAGATGAAAACTCATTTTCCGTAGCTATGTTAGTTAATTTTGTTTGTTATATAAAATTATAAATATCACCTTTTTCAAAAACGCTTTGTTCCCATAAATACGGTTTGTAGGCCCCGACTTCGTCTCTTGTAACGACGGACACTTCGTATCTAGTAATTTTTCGCTTAATTCGCGGACTCACTCGTACCAAGATAAATGTATGCAAAAAGTGCGACTTGATGCAAGCTGGGCTGAAGCTCGTGTTGTCGGCTTCCAAGAATACGACACACACTATATCGTTACCAATGTGTCTTTTTCTCTGGAGCTAAAAAGAGTAGATAAAAAAGTTTTCAAATTAAATTTTCTCACTACATTTTTATTGTCTAAAATTTTTTGATCTCACACATATACAGCGATAAATTTAATAGAAACAAAACTGATGACTTACTTTTTGAGGATCGTGTTTCTCGTAAGGCAATAAAGTAGACACGTGGAACATTATCTCGATACCTCGCCAGTTAGTGTACACAGAATATAGACCTGTCAAATCGTGTACAGTATCGAGACCGCCCTTATACTTGTCAAAATTTTTCAGTCTGATCTTTTCCCCAAGAATCTGCAGGAATTCCTCGAAAAGCGGCGAATTCTCGTTGTTATCTAGTATTTCTTCCTCGCTGTACTGGCCTTCCTGAATATAAATTACTCCTACTTTCAGCTCGGACTTGATAAAAACTTGATCGAGCTTCAGAAGTTCTTCGGGCGTGTCTGGCAATTGGCCCAAGGTCAGCGGCGGATTGATATTCACCTCTTTGCCGAGACTACGTACTACTTCTTCTCGATTGTATCTGCAAAAACATTTGCAATTTTCGCCTGTTCTCGTGAAGAGTAGAACAAGAAAAATATTGATCGTTGAACATTGGGAATCGATTCTTTTACTCCGTTGAAACATATTTAGCTAATAGAGAAAAAAGAATTTTAGCACGAAATATTCAACGTTTTATATATAAAACACACACACACACACACACACACACACATATATATATATTTTTTGTTAATGTACAATCTTATTGACGCATCTTATTACTTTCTGTTGTGCATACATTACATCACAAGAAACATGTGTGATCGCAAAATATCGGGTAAGTATATATGTATCTAAAAATAAAGAAAACATTACAATTACATACCGATCGGCAAAAACGCAGCTGGCGGGAATGAGGCCATGAACCGTGTAACTGATCGCTCTGACCAGAATCCTGAACTGATCTCGATTGTTGAGTGTCTCCTGCTTGATGCTGAGTATCACCGGTCCTAAATCTTCGTCGTTGGTGAAATAGTTCCAATGCTCCGTGCCGTAGAAATATTTCTCATAGGTCTCCTGCTCGACTGAAGTGAGTTCAAAGCCTTGATTCTTCTCCCATTGTTCTTCAATAGTAGTTTTCTTACGTGGCACATCGTCCGTGTCAACTTCGTTCTCTTCAACGAGACAAAAACTGTTGTCCTGCCGTTTAAGCATCGACGAACGCTCCTCCACTGTCTGTTCCTGTTCCACCTGTTCGAGATCGGTGGTATCGCGATCGCTCTCACTCTCGTCCCAAATCGTGTCCGACGTGATCTGCGGCCGCGAACACTCGATCCAATAACCCGGCGTTGGTATCAAATTGTGAGGGAACTCTTGACAGAACTCATCTGCGAAGAAATTGGATTTTCAACTTGCATATATTCTTTATTTAAACGCTCTCTTACGGAGAGAAAACTTTTGGTTTTCGCTAATAATTAGCGAAAGAACAGCAAATAGTATACGTATAGTAAGTTTTCGAAGTGGATACAATTTTAGGAAACGTATTTGAGGAAAAACGTACTTCGGAATATTCGTGCGCATGTAATATATAATATTCTTAACAATTTTAAAATTGGAAAGAACTAAGATAAGAGTCGAGCGCTAATAACGTTGCATTGCTTCAATTAACAATTATTTACAATATTAGTAAATAAATATTAGTAAATAGGTATACAGTAGTGAAAATGTTTCTTTTATTATCTCCCTCAACGCATTTTCTCAGGACGTTTCATATACAGTCAACAACGAACGGCTCCAAATCTTGCTCGTTAAAATTATAGTAAAAATAAAACCACAAGAAAATAATTTAATAAAATGAGAATAACAAGAACGAAAATTTTTTACATTTTTTCTAGAGGTATTCGAAATGCGCTTAACAAAAGACTCTGTCGACAGTGTCGACTAAGTCATAAAAAATTGTGTCTTTTATTTGACGCAACGTCGCCGATAATAATAATAAAAATAATTCAGATACATCATCTAGAAGAAAATGGTTCATGGAACCAATAATTAACTGTTTAATTACAATGTAGAAAGTGTTATATCATTTTATAGTACGCATTGCATGTGTAAATAAAACAATCTTAAATGTTCATTATGAGGAAAACTGCGGACATTGATAAAATAATTTCATTAAAACCGAGAGATTATTGTTACAATTAATTAATTACTGTCACAATTAATTTCTTGCTTTGTATAAAATACAAATTGTTCGGCAATAATGCTGACAATGTTTTCTGTTGTAGGATACGAGAAAAAAGAACAGTTACGAAATCACTTCTTTTGACGATGGAATTTGTTTAGAGGAAAAAAAATGAGAGGAAATGAGAGAAAAGAAAGGAAGAAGAAAAGAGACACACGGAGAGAGACAAGGAACAAGCAAATTGGATGGGGCAAACAGCACACGAAAACAAACATTCCGTTTGAACTGATCCGGCAAAATAGCTTCGAAGGCGAATTGAACATGAAAGAGAACTAAGAAAGTGATTAGGTCTTTTTGTATTGCTTATACTTTATGCACTCTTTTTGCGTTTAAGAACTAAGTATGTGTGTGTTCATATAAGTGTGTTCTTTTAAAGAAGAAAAATGCAAAAGACGTGCAAGCAAACGACTAAACTCATTTTCTTTTCGCAAACATTGAACTCACAAATTCACTTAAAAGCAGCTGGAGTAATTCTTCTTTTTCAGAATGTGTTTCTTCTCTCTCTCTCTCTCTCTCTCTCTCTCTCTTTCTCTTTTTCGCTGTTGTTTCGTTTTATCAATCTTTATCTTCTCTTCCTACCTAACTAGCTGCTCCTTTTCCTGCAAACAGCTGTCGACGATACCGCGGTCGATTCACTGTAAGGTAGAACACCAAGCTGTTTGCAAACAGGGCTTGGTATTCGAACTTAGAGTGAACCGCCCGCGGTGTGCCCATCCTCTTCTTTTTGTCCACTGATGCGATTCGACCTAATTGCCAAATCTTTTGTTCACGTATAATGGCCATTCGTATTTCATCGGAAATCCAGATTCCAAAACGGTTCGAGTGATTAAAGCTCCTCTTTCGGGAATTACAATCTTCGGGCTCGCCAAGCGAAGAAGTGGAATTAAAAGTGACAAGTATTGATAGTGGAAATCTACTCGAATATTATCAATACAACCTAATTGCGCGATCTCACAAATATATCGAAGCGTTATTTTTAAAATCCGCGTGATAACTTTAACTAAAAATGAAGCAAACAACGCGACATGTGATAATTATTACACACATATTTTCCGTCATAAATATTTCTTCGTGTGTAGCTTCATTTACTTCATAGTTCTATCGCAGATCTATGAACTCTATTGTATTTGCCATTACATAGTTACTCGATTAACAGTTTAACAGCGGATAATAATTTCGTATATATAAATCGTTCATAATCTAAGACGGAGAACCACCTGTAGCTTCTCGGTGTCACAAGAGTAGCGAAGAGTTTAGAGTTTTGCACAAATACATACACACATATACACACATATTTTTTTACGCGTACGTATTTAATAACATAGAAAGAAAAGTAATCTTGAAGAAAACGATAATACTTACCGGAGCATGCTTGAGGTGGCAACGGGAAGATCAGGGTGGTCGAGGATTTTCTTCTTGCAACTGCGCAGCCTAAACTTTGTGGTTTGAAGCTGCGCAACTGCTGCATGAAGTCCGAGCACTCCATCAGCGCCACGTCAGCGAAGTGCAGATCGCAAAGTATCTGGTTTTTGAAACTAGAACATAAAAAAATCTTTGAAATTATTTTTGATTGAAACAAGTGATGCGTTAGAAATCACATCTACAAGAATCGTGTGTGTATGTAAAAGATATTTACATAATTAAAGCAATAACTATTTTTTACAAAAATTGTGACATTTTACGTATGCAGAGAGTTTGATATTTTCTCATTGTTATATAAATTTTCAATATTTAATTTCTAGTCCTAAAATGTCAAATATTTAATCGTAAGTTCTATCGATTATGCGGACAACTTGATTCGTATATTCGTAATAAAAGCACGATCGGTTACGTAATTCAATGCACAGATTGACAGATTGTATTAAAGGATCAAGAAATTCTTGCGATTGACGCACTTTATTTCAACGTGATAAGTTCATTCAAAAAGACTTAAACAAGTCTTATCACGATGATGAGAACAATTGAGAGAAATAAAGTTTTATGAGAGCCGGTGTTGCTTAAATAAAACGTAAATCCATTGTTCCGACGATGGTGATTATTGGAACAATATATTCTTTCTTTATTTTTATTTTTTCTTATTTATTTTTATATTTCTATTTGTTATTATTTCTCAAACTTACACAATATTAATTCAAATCACTGACTTACGCCAAAATTCGCCGGAGAAATGTAACGTAAATTTGTGTCGCAAAGATACATACACCTAACTCTTTTTTTTTTTTTAATTTAATATCTAGAATATTAATATCTAGAATATTTCTCGTCGAATATATTAACCGATATGTCGGCGAATGTAATAATCTCGTGTACTGATAATCAACTGCGTGCAAATAACAATAAAAAAAATAAAAAAATAAATAACAAGAAAAAATATTTTCTCTACTTTTTGTCTGATTTTCTATTTATATTTTCTGCAATAATAGACAAAATGAGTCTTGGCACTACATTTTGTCCAGATACATTTGCATAACATATTTGGCACCTAGTATACTATACTAACATGACTGGTTGCACGCGCATAAGATTATATTTAAAATGTCCATCTAGACCAGCTGACAATATTTTGCGTATTACTTTCATAAACTTTTTCCATCGGAGATAACATATATTTTTCGATAATCCCTTAACGTTTGGCAAAAAATAATAATTGAAAGATAGTATCGTGACGCACTATGCTATTATGGTTTTAAACCGGACAAACTTGTAATCGCAAACCGAATTCTCGATGCCACGGCCTGATATCCGCTGAAAAATATCACGCGCGTATTTGTTCTCATCTCTGAGAAATAACCGCCACGTTTAACGTTCTTTCATCCATTCATTTCAGAGAATTAAACACTCGCATCTTACTTTGCATATTTGTGAAGCGTAAAATCGACATTTTATTCTTTATTCCGAAATATTCAGCGTTTAATCTCCAAGAGCGGAATGTGCCAAGAATTTCAATGTTATATGACTGACCGTGCGCGGTCACATGAATTCTGTCGGGTTTATATATGCGCCCGTTTTATATATTCCGAATTTCTAAAATATGAAAGAAAGTGCAAAATATTACGGCAAATAGCGCACAAAGATAGGATCTCGTTAGATTTCTCAAAACTCGCGCGGCGTGTCGCAGATTTATCTGTCGAGATTTCAGAGAAAAGAGAGATTTAACGTTTTTATATAAAACACATCTTTCTTGAAGTAAACAGGCAATTGATTATCCTCACAATTATCTTGAAAGTTTCTGTAAAAATACTGAAATACATAAGAGAACGAGATGTACGATAATGAAAAATGAAGAGACGTGTCTTCACACTAATAAGATATGGATTACGGGAGTTAGTGACTAAGCGTAATATCGTTTTACGAGTTTGCCAGAAGTGTAACCGCATCGAAAGCATAATTCTAACGTACTTACCGTCTTGCTCGTTTCTGATTGGGTCCCGTGAGATTCAGGCCGCAGCTGTTACATTTCAGGCACTCTTCATGATAGTGGTTGTTGTCGTACAATGGTGACGGTTCTTGAAACAATAAACACAGCGATAGACACAAGATCGATCTCTTGAATAAAGAATGTTGCACAATATGTGGCAAGTGTGTGCGTGTGCGTGTGTGAAATGATTAGAGAATTTAATAAGAAAAGAGAGATCTATAATATCATTAGAGAATTAACTCACGTTTTCTTAAGCATAACTATATAATAAAATGTGTACACATGTGATAGATTAAAAAAAAAAAAAAAAAACATATATATAAATCTTCAGCGAAATTGTTTTTCATTATTTTTCTTTCATTTTCATTTGGACGCTGTTCCGTGCGCTTATTTAATTGAGCTATTTAATTAAATAACACATGAGGTTTGCTAGTTTGCACTGTATATTATTTTATGCAGTGTATTATGATAGTCCTATTGTGTGTGTTTTCCTGAGTAGTTGAATTTTCGCATCTCGATAATCACCTGTTTATCTATCTTTCCGATTTATTGCGAGTCTTTGCAGAAAGTTCAATATATAGTTTTGTAAGCCGAATCGATATTGTGCGGTTCACGGTATCGAACTAATCGGCAACGTGCCGAAATAAAACTCTTAATATACTGTCGTTTACAACGACAGTATATTAAGAGTTTTATTCTACAAGCATTTTCCAAACATTTACATAACATATGTCACGTCATTATTATTGAAGACACTTTGCAGCAAGCAAGACTTGCTCGTCATCTTGTTCGCGCGTTATCTTTCTAGCTCAATGTTTTCTGAGCATTCTTTCTCATATATTCTTTTGTCTTTACTTAACTACCTTTCTACGAAATTGTGCTGAACCAGGGTGTGGTCGTCGTTCTCGTGACAGCGCACACCACACACCAACACATTAGAGGCCGTAAAGAATTCCAATGTGTTAGGTATGGAATTTTGATATTGAGAGAAAAGCGGATCTTTCTCTCTCTCTTTCTCTCTCTCCTTTTTGCAAGAGAAGTGTGCTGCGTCGATTTCATCGGGAAGAGTTTCACAAAGCATTCGTGACTAGCGCGATATTAATAATTGCACGTATGCACGCACGCATAACCATACTAGATATGCATAACGTGCTTTACTAAGTCTTATTACTTTTAAGTTGTAAATACAATTTCATTTAGTTAAAAATATTTGCTGAAGAAAAAGAGTGATCTCTATTCTCTCAATCTTAGATTTTAGACAATTTCCTCTTGATAAAAACTTTTAAAAAACATACAGTAAACATAATAAATTAAAAATTTAAAAATTTTTCTTCAGTAATTTTATAAAATATATTTTTTGTAAAATAAAATTATATAGTTTTATTGTAATACACAACTTGTGGAAAAGAAGAGAAAAGAAACAATAATAAGATCAATTTAGGTACGTGTTACGTGTTTTTTTTTTAATGTTTAAAAATATCAATAAATTTTTCTGTATATTTATTTTCTGTATATTTATCTCAAAAATACGAAATCAGAAAGCCATTTTATATGGAAAGTTGCAAAATATTCTATATTTCCAAGGTATGCTTCAACGTTATTTCGCATACAAAGCATAGATATATGTATCAGCACGGTTCTCATTGTTTAACTTGAACTCTGTTATAAAGTTATAACACGTAATTGTTACTACGCGTTTTAACAACGACGACATATAGAATACAAATGACACAGTTGCTTTTGTTTGAGATTTGTTGAACTAAATTGTAATGGATTCTCGTACGTATAAACTATATACATTTTAAATAAAAGATGTAAAATAAAAACAAATTAAAAATTTTATAGTAATGAGTGTTTTGAAATCTTTAATGCCGAATAATAAAAAAAAAGCAACTTTATGCGCAAAATCGAATTTGAGCAAATTTCGAGAGCAAGCGTTTTGTTGCTTTGTCTGGTGAAGACTTACTTAATTCAATGATATGTAAACTTATGAGATGCATGAGTTGTCAAGTATGTAATGCAATAAGTACGTAATATGCAATTGTGTCCGATAGCCAAATATACGATGATTTCAGACAATGTTTGTCGCAATAAACGAAAAGATTGTTCAAATGAAACGTTCTTGCAACATTTTATAATATTAACTTCGTTCAATTTTATTTAACATTCAATTAAAATAAAAAAAGAATTTTAAAAACCCAATTAATTATTTTGAGCAATTCCGCTATTGTTCCTTTCATATATAATAGTTCATATTTATAACAATAGCATTGAGAAACAGTAAATGAAAGGTGAGCATAACTGCATTTAATCTTTTTGTTTTTAACGCGCTTTTAACTTTTGTCAATAGATTCAACTAATATTACATATTCATCACCTACATCTTTATTCTCTGTGTGCCTTTTCGGTTTTTTCCACGGAATCCGACCATTATGAAATTTTTCTACTAAAGAACCAAAATAGCTTGCAATACAACCATGACACTAAAAAAGTATAAGAAATTCTTTTGAAATATTTTTGCAAATTCAAAATCATCTTATTTATTTGATAAAATTATAAAAAAGCGCTTTATGTCATCGTGTATAGCAAACTGTCAAGTTAATCCGTATATAGATCTGTTCGTTTGAATGAAAAGACAGAGACACAGAGCGTAATATGGCAAATGACGGACCTTAATCACGATATACACGTGGCCACAAATAAAGTGCCAATTATTTGCACTCGTGCGTGTCAACCAAAATTTCTTTTTAATCCTCGAATCTGCCACGCTTTTCGCAAGTTAATAAAATTAAACGAATAATTAATTTGCGATCGGAACAGTTGGAGAAGACGGATTAAAGTCCAATGAATCCTTGATAAACGTCCATGTGGAAGGCGAGCAACGGCCGAGATCGATCTCGACCCAACGCACGCACGATTGATATCAAGATGAGACTTAAGACCGGGCATCTCAAATATTTTGAACGTTACGCTGGACCTAAATTCAAATCTTGATTTTTATAACATTTGCTAATAAAAAAACTTTATTTCTATTTTTTTTTTTTTATTACAAGGCACTTCTTTCTGTAGATTAGTTTTGGTATTTAGAATATACAACTTTGCATATGTAGTGGAAAAAATATAAAATAATATAAAATAAGATAAATGAGACAAAGGAGATACTCAACATAAGAGGAGGGTTTTTTCATCTTGTTATTTTTTTCTTTAGGAGGGAAAACATACAAGAGCAATTTCAAAATGGACGCAGTCGCACTATTAGAAAAGAGAGAGAGAAAGAGACCGACCAGGCCGATCTGGAAAATTACATTTGCCAGCGGCGTACGAATTACAGACAATTTGTTCGTAATTCTCGTCGCGCATTCGCTAAATTACGCGAGCACTAGATTAGTTTCGAAGATAAAGAAAATATTAAAGCAGTGTGGTAAAAAAAGCGGATATATATAAAAAATATATATTATATGTATGAAAGTTAACAAACTGAAAAACTTGAGCAAAGGAAAAGAATATATAATATTACTGTAAACTGAGGGATATTTTACATAATAAATATGAATTGTTACTTTAATCTAAATTATTAAACTAAAGTGAGTATATTCTTTTCTCTCATATAAAAAGAATTTTGGTAAATGAGAGATTTATTTATTTCGTGAATTGTAACTTTTATACATCAAACATTTACATATCTTCTTATATTACAAATATTGCGATTTTATTCGAATAATATTCGAAGCTTTTAAAATGTTCCAAAGATATGAAAAATATTTATATGAACGGATGTAATTTATATGATGAGCAAAAAAACAGATGTAGTTACTTTATTTCTGCTACGTATAAATTATTTATAATTTAATCGTCATTGGTGGCTACTATTCAATTAACTATTTTATAATGTACGCGCGCGCGCGTGTGTGTACGATATATATATATATGTATATACTTAATATTATCTATTCGAGAAAAGAACAGACCGAGTCGATGCAATCACGTATGTATACGCGCGCGCGCGGTTATATTCACCATTAATTAGATATTCAATAACGCTCGCAAATTAAATTGTTATTAATATAGATACGATTTAATTACTTGTTACAAAAATGGTTCTGATAAATCAAAAACAAAAAATAAGTGTTTTTCTAGTAGAAAAAAAAGCATTTGCTTTAGTACTCTTTTTTAAAAGTACGTAATCGCACACATTGAACTGCACACATTCTTTTTATAATATTACCGAAATACGGTACTTCGAAATTTGCTCACAAGACATGTCTGTATAAACAACAATTGTTTTTACTATTGCATACACTATAATAATTAAAAAACTATAATAAGTTGCAAGAATATCAATTATTCAAATCCCTTCATACTTTCATATCAAATCTTATATTGCCTTTTATATCATTTAGAGTTTAGTATATATACATATTTGTACGTAAAACAATCTCATTCGTCTTCTGTTTTAAGTAGAATCTTCATTAACCCTAATTTTGTAAACCTTTGAACTTGTTGTCCGAGTGATTTTTGAAAATGAGATATCTTTTGATATATTTTTTAAAAAAAAGAAAAAAATAAAAACAATATCAAAACTACTTTTAATTTCCTTATTTAAAATGTTAAATAAGGTCTACTCTCATGAAGTAAGTACAGAGTTTTTGCAACGTTTTAACTAATAAAGTATAATAAAAATAAAATATATATATATATCGTGTCGGACATAAATGTAAAGATTTACAGAATTAATACAGCGCATTATATAATGCGCATAAATTAAAAATTTGATAACATGTTTATGTTGAAAACAGGATGAAATTGTAGCAACGGATCTAGAGTCCACATAAATTGTCTATATAAACAAATATGCATAATGCATTAATCAAAGAAAAGCACACAAATTAAATTTGTATAATAAAAATTAAATTATATTAGAAATACATTTTTTATACGCAATCGAGCATACCTGTGGATCTTCGTTTTTGCATGTTTTTGACATAATCACTTTGATAAGAAAGCAGTAGAGCTTTTGATCGTCAAAACAACTCTTTCTTGCCATCACTCGTGAACCTCGCATTACATGGAAAAAAATCACAGTGCACTTTCTAATCACGCGCGTCTATCGAACGATCGACACAACGTGTCAAGGACACATAAAGACAGCCGCCGCAAATTCGAAGGTCACGGAAGGACTTTTCAGGTCGCGTGACGACAGGATGAGTTAAATCCTGTTTCTCTGACACCGCGTGCCCGATTTCCAAATTATTTTTCTATAATATAGGATGGCGATAGGATGAGAATATCGTTTGCCGGCCTTTGCCACAAGTGGTTGTGTCTTGAAAACCACCTGATTCTGCGCGAGAGAGAGAAAGAGAGAGAGAGAGAGAGAGAGCACACAGGAGCAACGTTGTAGAATACACAGGCGAGAAATTCGGGAGAAACGTCTCTACTTTCACTTTAGTATCTCAACAGTTGGCACTAACACCGATCTATTAAAGAGAAAAAACAGACAATCTATGATTAACTTATTTTTATCGCTCTAATAAGTAAAATTGACAGTGTCATCTTTTCGCAGGAAAAGTTGCACACCCTTATGACGGAGTAACTCGCCATCGACAATTCTTTGTTCATTTCATCACCACAGGATCGATCCTTCAATGCAAGTAAACAGAGAAGAAAACGAGAACACCGAGGATGTTTTGTTAGAGAGAGAGAGAGAGAGAGAGAGAGAGAGAGAGAGAGAGAGAGAGAGAGAGAGAGAGAAAGAAAGAGAAGGAAAGAGAAAAATCACAAAAAATCTTTTTTTCGGACACAATCCTTTTTTTCACTACAATTCGATCATCGATCTTCAGAATAACGAGATAAACACTGGTTCCTGTGCTCAACAAAACTTTTCAATAATCTTAATTCGATATAAGAGATATTCTCGTGGTTTTCACATTTTGTGATAACGGAAACATTTTGTGCTTTCAATCGAAACGGAGTCGCGACAAGTGTACACGCACGCTCGTCCTTCGACGAGGAGCACCTTACAAGGGGTTGGTTTCCTGTTTTCTACCCTATCGACTACCATGCGCCCAGTGTCATCTTGCAGAAACTAAGCCGATGACGCCTGCGTCCTCGTAAACCGCAGCTTTCGTGACGCCTATGTTTGACCGCGCATGACGCGATAACAAGGCGCGAATTTAACAATATTTGATGTAAAAAACAGTTGATAGCAAATATAACAAATTTGCTGTCAATTTAGATTGATGAGAATATCTAATATAACGTCACAATACATCCGAAGATTAATGATGTTACCGTCAAACAACACGAAAAAGAAACATGAAGTATAGAAAAAGTATATAATTTGCCATCTGTACTTAAAAAAAAACAATACAAAGAAAAATAGCAACATAATCTAAGAAAAATATTCTTCAAAAAAATACAGATCCCACTCGTTTCACAGATAAAATTTTTTTGATGTCTAAAAAATCATTCTCTCTAATAGAAGTACGATACTGCCGATATCAACATTGATTCGTACTACTGGACAACATACATAAGATTATGAGAATACTATATAACGACGTGTTTAGCAAATTATATATAAAAATGAAAACTATAAAATACACACACACACACATATGTATATGTAATTAGTATTCATCTCGAAATTAAAAAACAGCATAAATACGTATTCGATGATACAAGATGATCAACAGAATGAAGAAATGAGAACAAGGAACGACAGGAATTCTTGTGTCTTGATAATTTTGTTCTAAAATGTTTTTTTATTCAACATAAGAACATATCATAAGAAAAAAATAAATTATTTTTGTCTAACACTCTGTGTTTTGCGAAAATTTTTTTATCCTATTGCGAATTCATAAACGAAGTGAGACTTATTATACGAAAAGATGATCAAAATACGAGTCAGATACAAACACATGAAATATGTATATGAGTGACTTTTGTCAAGTAATAAAAATATATTTGTAAAAAAATATATTTATGTTTTAATCACTCACCAGTTTGCGTACTACTGTCGAAAAAGGTACTCGATGTTTCGACGGTCATAGTCGCAAAAGTGCCATCTGTAATTTGAGCCGAACTATCTCTTCGTCCGCGATATCGTTGAACCTGCAAAACACAGAAAGCAAAGATTTCAGAGAGAGCTTTTTAATCGCGACTAAAGTAAAATCAATATTAATTAAACGTTTAATAACTTCGAGCAAGTTTCAACGCAGTTTTACACATATTTTTCTTGTACATGTGTATAGTTATAAAAATATATACATGTAATACATATTATTTTTTTTTATTATATGTTTCTAGATTTTAAATGTTAATTTCTATTTTTCAGATAAAAAGTTAAACATTATTTATACGTATCTATTTTTACGATGATCTTAAATGTGTGTAAAGTTCCGTAAGAATTTTCAGTTTAATGATTATTTATTAATAAAAAAAAACTCGTGTTAGTTTTATTACACAACGTTCAACATTTTATTATTTAAATTACAGACGGGAACAAACCGTGTCGTCGCTCTGAGAACTCTGTCGCCTAAAATTACGACATCGAATCATCTCTTCGGTGGTGCTTTGCCGTCGAAAGCCGCGCGCTATCAGAATCTCTTCGGTGGTGGATTGTCGTCTTATTATCGGCGCATGTTGAATACTGGGTGCGCGGGCACAAGGACTGGGATCTCTGGACGAACATGAGGAACTATCCGGCGATCTGCAGTACGAAACATATTATTCGATATAATTCGAATCTTTATTTTCTCAAAATAATTATAAATTATGAGAATTATAATATTATTTTTTCTTTTCTTCTATAACATCAGATATATGTTTTTCATAAGATTATTTTAATAAAATGTCATTAACTCTTAAATATGTCGACACTTTTTCAGTTTACATATATAATTAATCGAACAAAGCAAGACGACACATACACACATCGTGTTTGTGTAGTTTGTGTTAAAAAATCAATAACCAACAGGTACCTTGGTGGTCTACCAGCCATGGAGGTAGATTGTCTTCTCAATCGAGCTTTCCTCTGCCTGATAGGACTGATATCTCTCTTATCAACTGTTCTGTCCGGGCTTAAATGGGTTTTTGAATCGCGACGTCGCGGATAAGACGCGGAATCCGGACTCAAAGAATCTCTTCGTGCCTTTCGACCTTCAAAAATAGAAAAAACAAATTTAAATCTGACTCTCGCGTTTTTACTTAATAATTGTTACACAACAGGTTTTTTTATATTTCTTTTCTTTAATTTTCTTCTTTAAAGTTTTCTCATTATTTATTTAAAAATCTTTGCAAATGACATATATATATATATATATATATATATATAGATGCGACAACTGAATTAACTATAACTACAACAACGATCGGTATACCTCCATCGTCAGGATCTGGTGATAACGTTGGTTGACTACCGCGACGACTCGGGGATGGCATTGATTCATCTATCGCTGCCTGTTGGCGTGTCAGTCTGAGCAATTTATTCGGTGAAACCTCTTTACCCTTGTAATAACACTGTCAAAAGAAACAAAATATATTTATTAAGGATTTATTTATATTTATATTAAATATGCATCTATATGTGGTTTTAAATCTATAATCTATCCTCTCTACGTGTGCTTTTTACCTGCGTAGTCGAATCTCGTCGAGTGGAAAGTAAGGGATGCGTAGGTGTGTTATTGACGTTCGGGGAACCGACTGGACTGGAGCTACCGGATGTCGAAGTGTTAGGAAGCGGGAGGCTACTTCCAGTTGTCGGCGAAATAGCTGGTGGTGTTACCGAGGACATAACGATAGTTGGCGGACTCACGCCGGTATCTAGATTGATACCAGACTTGTTTTCAGTCTTGGTGTCCACGCTCAAGGTCGACAAAGTGGACACTGTTGATGCGGTATTGATTGTCACTGTCATCGTTTTTGATTCGCTGATGGTGGTAGCGGTAGTGGTGGTGACGGCGGCGACGGCGGTGGCGATGACAGATGTCTTTCCGTCAACTGTCAAAGATGTGGCAGTTTGTCCCGTTGTCTTTGTGTCGTTCACCACGGGAATGGTTTTAGCTTCGATACTGCTCGATCTCTCACTCTTTTCTGAGCTTCTTTGAGTTTCCAAATGATCTCTGAAATAGAAGAATTAGTGAACTTGTTATCGTACAAATTATATCGTGTCAATACTGAGTAAAATTTGAAAATCTCTTTATTCGTTTATTTCTCTATTTTTTTGTTTTTGTTTTTTTTTTAATATACTTATCGCGCTTTACACTACTGACCTAACTGCACTACTGGCTGCGCTGTCCGTGCTGGAAGCGCTCGGTCTCTGATCATTTCTGTAATATTTTGTGGGTGTAATGCCACCTCCGTCGATTGACTGTTGGGATTGTCTTCGTTTATGATGACGACAGATGTGTTTGCGTTCACCGGGACTCGAAGAAGATTGTCCTGCAATTGATGATTGTCCCGATAATTGTCCAATCGATGGTTGTCCATTCGATGATTGTCCAATCGATGTTTGTGCTATCATTGAATCCTTTCTCGTCGTAGATTTCGCACTCTCGCCCGAACCACGACGAGAATATCTTGATTCACCGGAGCCTATATAATTAGATATACTCAATATTAGACAAGAATCACACACACAACATATACCACACATATTAACATTTATTTTTGTAACCAGGTTTCACGGTTAATTGCCGTTTTTAATGTAAATATGAAAATTTAAAACACTCGTTAAGTACAATAAACATTCTGTGTACATTGTTACAATTGTTAAAAAAAGCTTATATTCTTGAACAAATAAACCAAAATTATTGGTAATTAATAAAAATAAAACTTTTTTTGCATAAAGCTGTACACATAAATATTATTAGCTGCTCAAGCTCTTTTCATCAACAATTAGTGTTCTGCAGAATGTCATTTCTCTCTCCACTCTAAAACTAATCATCGGATCTCGAAATAATTGCGCGAGCGCGAATAAGTTTAGGTCGTGTCTCGGATATTACCGCAAAAAATCGAGTTACTTTTTTCTCGTTTCAAAAAACTTCACCTCGTCTCGGTGAGGGCGAGATGACCGTGGGCGGTTGCTGCGGCGTCGCGTCTTTCTTGCTCCAGAGTCTGGCTATATCGTTTTTGAAGTCGCTGATGGCGGACTCGCGTCTAGACTTGGTCGACAACTGGCTTCGAATGCCACTGTCAACCGAGCTCTCTCGCCTTTTTCGCAGACTGGCCAAATGGCTAGCGTCCGTAGTGGTCTGTCGTGGCCAGGGTAGCGACTTGGCGATGTCAGCCAAGGTCTCTCTGCGGGAGAGCTTGCTGCCGCGTCCGCTTTTTCCAGACGTGCCGCCGCCGCTCCATTCGCGCAAAATATCGGTCAGTTGAGCGAGGCTCGACCGCCTACGGCGTTGATTCGTCGGCGAAGAATTTTGGGTTTCGTTCGGAGGCGAAATTGACGTGATCTGCGCCGCTGAATCTCGCCTACCTGTACCTAGGAGGTACGCAAACGCGTTAGTGCTTATTGTAACGCTCGAGAAATTATATCGTTTGTTATCGAGACATCAAAATAAAGATTATGTCTTGTTACGAGAGAACGTCTAATGCAACTACAATTAGTTTAATAAAACATTATTTCATGAATGAATTGAATTAGTTTATTTGAAACAACTAAAGCTATATATGTAACGCATAATTAAGATTGTTTTCATTCAATTTTCTATTTATTTAATTCTTTTATATACGTATGTATTTTTTCACAGTTTTCATCAATCAGAATGATAATTCTAGTTATAATTTATTATAAAGAAGCAAAAAGAAAAATAATATAAATATAGAGATTATAAATACTAAACTTCAATAATCTTCCTCTTGAAATAATCGTAGAAGGGAATTGGCGATTTGAGGCAAATAACCAGATCTTCGGGCCAGTAGACTTT
>QVOA01007346.1:0-17600 GCA_014825685.1 Pseudomyrmex cubaensis | reverse complement strand
TATATATATATATATATATATATATACACACACACACACCTACCTTATCGCACGATTTAACGAACATTTCCTTTCAATCCGATTGATTAACTTCATGATAATTGCGCTTCGTGAGGATAATGATAGAAAAACAATGTAAAGATGTTCGTACATGTTAGAGAATCATAAAATAAAGATCCTGGCAAGAAAAGACAAAGTTCAATAAAAACAACAGTAATGTCAACTTGAAATTTTTCTCACATAAACAGAATGCGGAGTAGCTGGTGGAGGGATATCGAATCGCATCGTTGGCGGGAAAATATCGATACCGCACATATTTCCATGGGCAGTAGCGATATTTAACAAAGGGAATCTTCATTGCGGCGGCACATTGATCAATAATCAATACGTGCTAACAGCTGGACATTGCGTCAAATGGTATTTTATTCGTTTTTTTTTTTATTTCTATCTAAGTTTTTCTTAATGTAAACTCTTATAATATTAAATTAATTTCACGCAATTGACGATTCTTGCAACGAGGGGAAGTAAAATCAATATTCTGATTTTTTAAATTAATATTTTGATTCTTGTGTTTTTTTTTCCCGCGAGTTGCGCAGGACAAGTCCCAATGACCTGACGTTAGGTCTTGGAATGCACGACATCGAAAACCCGAACGAGGGATACATAGTCGACCTTGACAACGTGATCCTGCACGAGGACTTCGAGAGCGACAGAATTCACGATACAAATGACATCGCGCTGATTCGACTGCGACATCCGATTCGAATCACCGACCACGTGACACCTGTATGCCTTCCGCATAAAGGTCAGTCTCTCATTGTGTTCAAACTGAAATTATAAAATATAAATTGTGCACAAACAAAGAACAATAGAAACAAATATTCGATAACAGGTACCGAGTACGACGGGCAAATTGTTAAAGTTATCGGATGGGGACGTGTCCTCACTGACGGCGCGGCCTCTCAATATCTGCGTCAAGCCTCCCTCAAAGTGATGTCTCACCGCGAATGTAAAAACACTACATTTGGAAGTCATATCACGGAATCGATGTTGTGCGCTTACGCCGAAAACAAGGATGCATGTCAGGTATTTTGTCGGTTTCTGATTTCAATAAACAAAATGTGTGTTTTGTACATGTAATTAACAAATTTTAGGGTGACAGTGGCGGACCGCTTCTATACGAAAGATCGGACGGAAAGAACGAAATAGCGGGTAAGAATTCTCATGACACAAACGCCCATAAATCATTCCGGAAGAACGTAATTCATAAAAGAAACTTAAATCGACAGTTTAATCTACTATCTTTTTTGCTTGAGATGTCATTTCCATCATTAACTGTAACAGGTGTGGTCTCTTGGGGTATCGGGTGCGCCAATCCCGGGATGCCGGGTGTATACGTGAAGAATACCGATTACCTGAATTGGATAAAATATCACAGTAAAGACGGTATTTATTGCGCAGATTCGTAGACTTTGTAAGCGCGATGTTGTGCAAATATCGAGAAAAATAAACGTAAATTTAACACCTACTGTGATTTCGTTCATTTAACATATTGCCTCTCTCTATATATAGAATTATATTGAGATATTTTATTGATGTAAAAATCGTTTTTTTATCGTTTATCGCAACAAATGTACTAACTCACTTGTTTGCGAACTTAAATATAGTCCCGCTTAATTAAGCAATCGTCTAACATACGATTAATTTGCCAAATCAATGCAGGCAACATTAGCGCAAGCAAGTCTTCACTATACGTTTATATCGATACAGCTCGTGATTCTCTTTGCCTCGTTAAAAAAATATGACATTTCCAATTGTATTTCGATATAATTACTTTCTGCGTACTTCGGCGATAACGCTCCGATCGTTTGAAGAAACAGTCAAAGAGCTGATTGAAACACATATATGATTCTTCTAAAACCGATTTACTACGCTGTTCTAAAAGGAACAGAGTAATCGGACTTTTCAATATATCAATTCGAAACATATCAATCGTAGTACTCGCACTTTAATACAATCGTATAAAAATATCAATTTTTATAATACTTAAACTGCACACTTAGCATTTATTAGCAAAAATATACAAGTAAGTCACAAAAATTATCACTCATATGTGAAAACACTGATGATATATACATCAATTAATAAACAATTTTTTTTAACAGCAAACTTTTTATCTTACTAAACTAAGTAGATGACACATATTCTCCCTGTATTGTGTTACACGTATATTTAATGTTAGAACAGTTATTTTTTTAAACAGATAATTTACTTTGGTACAAGATGTAATAAGAGACGAATTAGAGCACGCTTAAAATTACACATATGCCTTGATAAACATACGTAATTGGGAACTTTTGTCTCTTTAAAAAAGAACTGCTCTTTTCAATTAATATTCTAATTTTTAATTTTACACATATTTGCTTCGTAAGTTACTGTACATTAAATTCATCATAAATTGCGTAGATAAAAAATTTACAAGATTAGCACAATATAGTGCATTCATATGTATATTCAATACAGTTGGACGGTTTTTTCTCTGTGCGAATTAATGTGTGAGTGTGTGTTTGCGCGCACGCGCGCTTTTATGTAGTATAGATGTAAAAAATTATAGTAATGCAATAAATTATTTAATTAAAACTGTGTATAATTATTTTTATAATTACAAAATTTCAAAGTATATTGTTACCAATTGACAAAAATATAATACAGAGAAAATAGATTTTTTTGTAATAATTATATAAAGTAATTATATAAAGTAATGTATAATAAACTAATGTTAAAACGGATATTAGTGCAAATAGAGAAATAAAATTAGAATAAGAAAAGAATTTATTCCAATTTTATTTAAATATATGAGAGATCTCTGACATGTTTCATAAAATTTATCAACTACTATAATATAGTTTTATATCTATGTAATATATATATAACTTTGTTAAATATAATTACAAGCACTTTTTTCTACACAGCGACACACTCACCAATTTAAAGATAATTACTCTCTTCCTAAATAATATATTGAACACTGTTTCTCTTGTATAAAGAATAAAATGTAAAAAAGTTTTTGCAAGAGTCAGTTTTAAACAGTGCTGAAACATCAAGACAGATTTTAAAGAACACAATGTAGATAAAATTGTTTCTTTATAAAATACTTTAATGCGTATCTCAATTATATTAATTCGACTAGAGAAGTTCACCGCGAAGTCTCACGAATTTCCAGAGATCAACCAAGAAACTTAAAAAATGCTACAGGTGAATATTTTTAGATACATACATATAGTGTGTCACGTATAAACATTATATATATACTTTGATTTTAATATAAAACGAATAATAATATTTGAAACAAAATACAAAATTATATCAAGCATATTACAGAGTTTGATGAATTTCTGCAAACTGTTCAACCTAGCATCATTATAACTTCGGTTGTAAGTTATAGAATAATTTAATATAATTCGAATTGGAAATATACTTGTGTTTTCTACTATCACATGTAATATCGGAACTGATGTATCACCGTATAGTACTCGTGAAATCTTCGTTACGTATTGACGGATTGATTGAATGCTAAAAATACATGTAAAACAATCCTTAGAAAAAATGAAATATTATACTGGAGAATTATGCTTAAATAGAAAATATATTACACTTGCAATATATGTATATATATACTATAATACAAAGATTATAAAATTTCTTTCTATTTGCATTTAATATATGACATGAGTAACATTGGAGTTACATTGCGACGTAACAGCTTCTTCGAGTGTACAATCCAATTTCCGATAATTAGCTGTACTGGGTCGTCGTCTGCCCCGATTATTTCGCGATCTTCGTCCTTCGAGTACGATAGCAAATATCTGGGAATAAAAAACCAGTTATTATAAGAGATTAAAATGTTCAACAGACAAAGGCGCGCTATTTCTTTGCATAAATTGAACTCTTACTTTCTGCTTGTTATGATAACCTATGTATCCGACAATACACGCCAAAGTCACCACGGTAAAATAAGTGAAGAAATGAGAATCGTCCGAGCTTATTGTGGAAAATCGCTGTGTACTGTGTTTCTGTTCATACGGTTCTTGCGCGTTCTCATTTTGATTTCCTTTCAAAAAAATATATGAAAAAAATACATAAATCATTAGATAAAGAGGATTATTTAATTAACAAATTTACCTGCGTCTATTGACTGTTGATTGGTATCTTCTACATCTAAAAATAAATACATAGTTTATATTATTTTATATTTGCAAAATAAACATTAAAATAATTTGATGTGTGATTATATAAGAATTTCTGAAAATGGTTTTTTAGGTGGAAACCGTATAAAAAAACACGGTTTCAACTCAAAAACCAGAAATATAGCCTATATTGAAATATAGACTAATTTAAACCTTTTAGTCTTTCTGCTTAGTGCTATCGATCTGAAATTACCACTTGTGAAGAAAGACCAAAGGGCTTAAAAAAATACAAATATATATAAATATATAAACATTTATATATACATTAGTACCATCATTGCCATCTACTGCAGGATCAATATCATCTTCCGGATTTACATCATAGTGTTCTTGTGTATTTTCCGATAGTGTGGTAGGTTTTACATCATCAATATCTTTAGTTTTATTAGGCTCCTCTATCTTTTCTTCATCCACATACTTTTTTCCATTTTCACTTGCTGCATTCTTTACGGATGAAGTTTGCGGATTATTTACATTAGGCTTTACATCTTCAACATTAGATTCTATTTTTTCGTCTACATCTTTATCAGACACTGAAAGTGGTGCTTTGGGAGCCTGTGTTTCTGGTAATGTGTTATTTTTTTTCTGAATTTTATCTTTTTCACTTAATGCTTTGACATAAGAGTTCGGTTTCTGTACATCAGGTGTTTTTATACCCGTAATCGGTATGTTTTCAGTTTTGGTATTACTCTCAACATTACCATTATTGTTAGAAGTTTGTTTTGTGCTTAGTTCTTTGGTTTCTTTCGTTTCTGATGGTGTTTTGGGTTCAGTGTTTTTAATATCTGTTATTTCACTGTTTGCCTGACTCGTTGGTTTATTAGACATCGAATCAGATTTTACTTCCGTTGTGTCTGTGTTAACGATATTAGTAATATGTTTACTCCAAGCAAGTATTGCGCACTGCGGATGGATTTCATCCTTGAGATTGAAGCAGATCATCTCACATTTATTAGATGAATTTAGGAGTCTGATCAGCGGTTTCCAAAATACATCTATATCCTTGTATGTTGATGTAAATCCTTTTAAATTGTGACAAAACTGCTCAGCGCTTTGATTTTTGCCGGGAAAAAATTTTTCCACCTCATTATTAAACGCTGCTGTACTATTGATTTGCAACCGACTAAAATATTGACAAATCTTATACGCCGTATCGTATACTCCTAAGCATAAGGGAACATTTACGTTCGCCAAGTTCAACTTCCAAGGAGTGGTGGGATATGGCAATGACGCGCACGGTTTTACATAATTTGAATCGTATAAAAATTGGATTGTACTGCACAGATTCTTATCGTTCTTCATGACATCCGTGATGTTCTTGGATGTCGGCGCGCTTCTTCCTCCCGTGAAAAGAAGCAGAACGAAAAAGTTCATCAAAAAGGTACCGCAGAACAAACGAGCGTAACGAGTTCCCATTGTTTCTTTGCGATGGTCTTTCTACCAATGCAAATTAACGAATCGCAAATCGTTGTCTTATCGGTTGACGGCCATAATCAAGCACGATTTTTCTGGTCATCAAACCATTTTCCGCGCGAAAGTTGTGGACACTGTCACTCGCACAATTCGCCGGTGTTTTACAATGCTGTTACTGAAATACTTCTATCTTTCATAACCTTCTTTCTGCGTTCGGTCTTTCTACATTTCCAGGAACATACGTGGTTCTCGTGTGTTCCTTTTCTGAAAGATCGCGTCATCCTGATTAGAGAGCGTCATGGAGAGAGAGTTACACACTCGTGACAATACTGGGCAACTTTTTCTTCTATCCAATCAAAAGCGCTGTTTCTTCAGCAACAGTCGCTTCTGATTGGATAGAGGAAAAAGTTGCCCAGTGACGTCATGAGTTTGCGACTCTCTCTGTGACGTTCTTTAATTCTGATACGTCAGACGACCGCGCCATCTGAAATATCACTATGCTTGAATGTAGAAAAAATACCAACTGTCAACAGCGTAGAGATCATAGACATACGTATCTCTACGTCGCAGCTGTAAAGATACCAACAATGAATAAGTTCTAACGCTTTGTATGTAATGTTATCTACTTTAATTAATAACGAAACTTTACTATACGGCTGCCGATATATTTACATAATTTTAATGATTTAATAAACCCAGAGACGGTTTAGTAATTATGCGTAAAATTTGATGAATTTTATAGACATATAAACATGATAATTTAACGATAAATAGTAATTTAATTTAATTAGTTCAGTCGAGAACATGTACAGCTATTAAAGTATATTATATGTGTATATATTGTACAATTAAAGAGCAATTATTTCGAAATTATATCAATTAACAGTAACCTAAAATGTAACCGTACATGTCACAATTTCTCCAGTGTTAAATCGGTAATTAAATATAAGATGTAAAATTAAATCAAGTGTAAAAATATACATAAAGTATGCAAGACAAGAAGAGGAAAAAAGCAATGCAAGCATGACACGAAGAATCGCGGCTTTATAAGCAAAGAAACAGAAAATCATAAATGACATAAGTCTTCCCTCGCAGCAAAGACGAATTCGACAGAATGGCGATAGAAAATACGCATTCTGATTTGAAAGAGAGCATTCGGCAGAAGATTATAGATATGAACAAATTACGCGGAGAGAAAGAAATGGCGCAGGTTGTGCACACCATTTTGTTACAATTAGATCTTTAACAAGACATAATTGCAAGATGTACCTTTCTCCGACATTTTTAATTCCGTTTTGTTAATTGAAATACAGATACGTGAAGATCTCGCTAATATCATCAAAGCGGGTGTACATTGTGTCAGTCCGTCGACAATTATACCTAAAAAGATCAAGTATGACGGTCGGAAAACGCTGAGAATCGACAACATCAAGTACAAAATAAACAACAACTTACATGTCGTCGGTTGGGGCAAAGAAACTGCCGCGATGAGCTCGGCGCTCGAAGGGGTGGTCGGCGACCATCTGAAAGGAGGATTTATCGTGTTGCCGCGCGAATCAATTTCCGCGATACAAAATTTTCCCGACAAGTTCCCGCAGTCGTTGGACGACAGCCGTGCAACTTTCATGGAAGTCGGAACTGACGGACAGCCGGACGAGAACACGGTCGAGATTAATCGGAAAATCGCGAGTTACTGCAAGCGGCTGAAGAAACGCGACTTGCTGATAGTCATGCTGTCGCCGGATCTGGACGATCTCCTGTGCTGCCCGTGCGACACGATTACACTGCGAGACAAGTTGAGACTTCTCAACAGGTTAAAGAACGCTAACGCGAGTCTCGAAGAAATCAATATCGTGAGAAACAAACTTTCCGCGATAAGGGGTAAGTGGTTTAGTTAGGTGCGAGGAAAATTCTATTATCGCCTCGCGCGATGAAACCTTCTTCAATTCGCATTTTATTTTTCACGTTTTTCTGAAAGTCTGAAACGTGATTTTGTTACACCAGACAAATGTGATCTCTAACGAACAAGTTAATTTCAGTATCAAAGTTGACTATTCAAAAATTTAAAACTTTTTTCTTCTTATATCTTGTTTTTATAATACTATAAAATTGCCAAAAAAAGCTTTTTCCTTTTTTCTTGTTCAATACATACGACATCTCTTCATGCTAGAAAAAAATACAAATAATTAAGCTCTTTTCCAAATAACCTGTTCAAACAGTAGTTGAAAAATCCATGGGTGCAATAAAGGAAAATTCCAGGCGGTGATCTGGCGCGTCTGGCTTATCCGGCCAAAGTCGTTACCCTCTTCGTATCCGACGTGTCAGCAGAACCGTCGGAACAATTGGGCGGCGGTCCCTGCGTGCACGACCCAAAGGACCAAAGGGCGCTTGCTATTGTGACGAAGTACAAACTCCTTGACAAAGTGTCGCAGAGCGTACGCGAAGTGCTGTGGGAAACGAAACGCCGAAAAACAGGGGCGGACGCTCGAGTGGACCAGCAAACGAGATATAAATTCGTGCAGCAATTCGTGATGGCGAGCAACGCCGACGCCATGGAATGTATGGCGACGGAAGTCTTTAGATTGGGACTGACTCCTCTGAAATTGAATTCCACCTGTAGCGGCAGCGTCGACGAATTGGCGCAGGAATACGCGAGGCTCGCATCGCTGGTAATTTTGACGTTAGAGAACAAGATCACCAGGTCCGAGATGTACGAACAGATGAAAGGAAGTCCGGTGTGTCCTTCGAACGAGAAAAAGGTGTGGGAAATGATACCCACGAAAGACACGTGGAGTCTCGGACTGTGTCTCCTGCTGGGCGGTCGACCGACCGTTCAACTCTGCGAACGTCCCGGTAAGAACGGGCCCAATCAGGAGCTTGCTCTCCGCTTCTCTTTATATTGGTCCATGCGTACGGAAGAACATCCAATTTTGCGCGGATACACCGTCTGGTTTGTGGGCGGCAGCTCCCGCGGAAGAGACGGCAATACCAGAGCAGCTGGCGCATTCGGATACAGAAGCCTCGCCATCGACGTTCACTCGGAATACGAAAAAGCGAGCGACACGTATGACGCTGCCTGTCGAAAATGGAAGCTCGCTCTCCAAGACAAACAGAGCGAATCGGAGATCACGGTAAGGAGATTATGGCGCGGCAATATGGCCCGCTTTATTTCATTATCGCGCGCGCGCTTTTACAGTTGGATAAGAGGGAAAGAGCGAAATATCGAAACATCGCGTCGCGGAAAGTCAACGATGCCAGAAAACAAAAGAGAAAGAGAGATAGAAAGAAATGAGTTTTCAGTGCGAACACTTCGCGACGAATTTAAACGCGAACTTTCGACTTCCGATTCGCGACGTGAAATAATTTCTGCAAATTCTCTCGCAGAAAGCTCGTCGAGCAGCAAAAGACGCGGCGGAAATGCGAGAGAAACACGCCGCTATTCTGCCGGAGAGGATCCTGAAAGAGGGCAATGCGAATCTGTTCTTCTCGAGCATCAATAACGGCGACGAATTGCTGCGGCTGAAGTGCGAGAATTGCTACGCGCACGTGGACGTCGGTGATCTCCACGTTATACGAATCGCGCGCTACCGATGCTACTGCAGCTGTCACGAAGATAAGATAGGACCGATAGAGACAGGCCCTGTCAAGCGCGCGTTATCGGCGACAATAGTCCCGGTGCTACAATGTTGTTGTCGGGATCCAGCATCGAAAAGCCGTTGATTATTTACGATGTTCTGTTGTTGCTGCGCTCCGAATTTCGCGATGGATTTTACTTCGCTCAAAATTCATACTCGCAAATCGACTCCTCGCTTTAACACACAGCCAACTCATTTTCCTCCCTCTCATCACCCCTTGTTTGCCGCCACATTAATTATTAACCGTTTATTCACCGTATATTCGCGTATTAAAATAATATAACACATATAATTAAGCATAAAACACACAAATTTAACAAAAGTGCGATGCAATAAACTGTTGGGAGAGATTGAAATTATGCTATACGTGTGCGCATAAATTCCGATGAACGTGTGTCTAAATCTCGACGTTACTTTCCGATGCGCGGATATACATTTTTCTCCGCGACAATAATAAATCGCACGCGTTCCGAAAGTGGATTCACGAAAATATACACATCTTGTGTCTCTGTTTAAAAATGCCAGAATTTACGACGATGTATTTGTACGCGTCTCGCGTCAGGATTTTGCACTGCGCTTCTTTTTTAAAACTTTCTGTTTGCTAAAAGAAACTCGCAGCAAAATAAATCGCGGAATAAAATTTATCGCTGGAATTGGTACAGTGCAAACTCTCTCCGTGCGAGTTTATCACCCCGTATCTCTTTCTGATTTGCACTTTTCTTATCACTTTTGTATGAGCGAGCGTTTGCGCTATTGATAACTTATTGGTTCTCCGAGTGACCTTTCGTGCACTATAACGCGCGTCATTCGTCACTACACACCGATGTCATTTCACAAAAAATTGTGCACATCTTTTTAACGTAAACGTTATCTATAGAATGATAAAAATAAAAAAAAACTATAGGTCGGACACAAGAGCTGTGCTATACTTCGTAGCAAATCAAACTTTGTCACCACACGGACAAAAACCTGAGCGCGCCGTCGCGCGATCGAGCGAGGATGAAAACGAAACGAAAGTCCCAGGAAGCTCATTTTGCCCTTCCTTGACATAATAGAGATCTTCTAGCTCGGCATGTCCCGTGGGTTCAGTACCAATTCCGTTCAACAAAACCCTGGGAATGGACTCGCCCGCTTCTCGACGACATATCCGTATCTATATAGTAGCATGGCGCGGTCTTCTGCGAGAGAGAGCGGTTCTTTCTTACTGCTTCTTCGTGACCGGGTCCAAAAAAACGTCTCCCGGGAGTATCACTTACAGAATGCGTGCGCGAACTACTCCCGTATTAAACATTGCCCGAGTTAAGCCGATCGAGCTTGTTTGCCGTTGGGAAAATTGTAAGCGCGAGCAACGCCGAGAGCAATTCCAGCACATCCGGAGAGCGAAACAAAAATTCTCGGCTTAAAAAGATACAATTTTCCAAATATCGTTTCAGAGATTGTTTACTGACGCCATATACGCTTACATTGTGAGCAACACACGCCTTGTTTTATCGCCTCAAGTGTGTATATACATATAAAAAAAAAAAAAAAATCTCCGAACATAAAACCTTATGTTTATGAGCGCGAGGCAACAGATCTAAGCGAACGATGCGAAACATTTTTGTATTTTTATAGCCTTATCTCCATCCCTGACCTCGCGTTTACGATTATGTGTGGAATATCATATAAATTTAGTTCGACATCGAGAGTTCGTGATAGTTTGTTGAATCTCTTTCGCTACGTTGTATCGCAGCATGAAGCGTCTCGCGCTATTTTGCATTTTCCTGCTTTTCGTGCAGTACTCGCTGCAGGTTCCTCAATACGGTAATTTTGCACAATGCAATGCAATTTCTAAATACTATAATGATTATACTGCACAGTTCTATACGTCTTTTGTGTTTCATTATTCTAAATACATTTGCGAAAGTGTGTTTTAAATTGTGCTAAGGAAGTGATATAATCGTAACACATTCCACCACTTTCTGTCCACTCTATAATTCATAACTAGAATTAATCTTAATTAATCTTAATTATCTAATTATCTTATTATTTAAGTTTGAACGTAAAACTTATTTCAGAAAATTGTCTCAGTGAGGTGCTTCCCGCAGCAGATCGGCAAAGATGTGTGAAGGTAACTTGCACATCTGGCAATAAGTACAAAATAGAGGAGTAAGTACATTAAAGTGTACAAATAATTAACTTGTTATAAAAATAATATTTATACTTCGCTTTTACTCAGAGATGCTAAACAGAAATTAAAATATATATTGTTATTATTTGTCGCAGATGTAACTGCAATAAAAATGCGGGACAACATCTTGGAGAACGTAACTCCGAATATCCTGTTTGCTGTTCTCCATGTAATAAACAAAATAGTAACAAAAGAATATAGCTCTAATCTTTCTCTATACGTATATTATATATAAAACATAATATCTATACTTGTGTAAACTTTTACGTTACAAATAAATATAAATACGTATGATGATCAAATATTAACGCGCTCTTTACACGTCGGAGATTTGTCGGGATGCAAAATTTTATGAAGAATAGTTCTCCGGAGATATAACGGCCGGCGAAATCTTGATTAAGCATGAAGCGCGGAGTATATTTCACGTAGTATAGAGGCAGCCAACCGAGAGGAGCCATCGTTGTACATTTGCATGTCTCTGCAGAGAGGCCACGGCTAAATATGCGCCGCTCGTTACTTAACCAACCACCAAGCAGCGCGCCCGTTGAAGCTCTGCCTCTGCGACTATAGATCCACCGCGAAATTCTACCGTGCTTGTACGCACTGTGTCATTTCCCGCGATTTCGTGTTGAAGTGTCTTAATTCAAAGCAATTTTATTAATACCACGGAGGGCTTGACGTTTATTTCATACAATTAGAAGACATTTGTACCGAATTTCGCGTTTCATCGGATCGTAAAAACAAAAACTGACAATAAACGTTACACAAATTTCAAGTTCACTAAAACCAACAACGTCGCGTATATATCGCGAGAACACAGTCGATATTTTACACGCGACAATCTCGTAAGCTTGACAGTTTGACGTTGTATTATCTAACGGGGAGTGTATATGTAAAAAAAAAAAAAAAAAAAATATCTATATGGTTTTTCTGGTTAAATTTACAATGCAAATCGAAATGGCGGATAAAAATGCTCGCGAGCCGTGCTTGAAGGGGACGACATATGCCTATATATAGGATACATTTTTTTTTCACTCCAGAGATCTCCACACTAAAATACACGAAATATAAGAGAAACGGCAAATTTCCATATAAATCTCGGCATTGTTCTTTTGCCGCGGAAGAACTGACAGACTGTGGAATAAGCGTTAGCAATGATATATTGCCCCAAAACAGATTAAACTAGTTGGTCTGATACCGGGGGTTTATGACGCTATCTGAAAGGATACGCGCGACGCGAGATTTTTCTTCATTAAAGTTACAATACCTGTATACGTTAGGCAAACGTTTAAGCGACGCGTAATTTATTCCACTAAAACAAAAAACTTCTGTGGTGCGAGAGCGAACGTTTTACATTTCTTCGAACTTGGTGCGTTGTATTATATTACATTTTAAGTTGGATTTTCAAAGATCTTTCTTGCACACCGCGCTGCATAATAAATCTTTTATCTGACTCACAAGAGAGAAGACACTTTTAATGAAAACAAATATTACATAATTGATGTGATATTTGCTCGAGAAACACATTCAATAAAAAAAATAAAAAAATAATAAAAAATAAATGGTCACGTTATCGCGGAAAATATACATGTGTACTTTTTTTTGCGTGAAGAGAGAACCACTCAGTCGTATCTTAATCGATCAAGCGCTCAACTTGAAATTATCGATGTAATTGAATTATGTTTATGATCCGTAATGAACGTGTGGAGCACGGGATGGGACTCTGCTCCCATTGGTTGACTGATTATAGGATAATTGGATTGGCAGACGGTAGCAATTCCGGTCGATGCGCTCGTCATATATTCCGGCGGGTTTCGTGAGTGCGCGGAATTAACGTGGAAAAATGAAACTGCCGAAACTTTTATAAATTCGCGTACATTCGTGTACGTATGCACCGAGGTTTGCCTGTTGAACGAATCCACGTCCCTGCGTCGATGCGGCCGTGTCGATGACCCAAACCACCACAAGGTGTAATGCGTGAATACAAAAATAATAATTTGGTAATAATTTGCGCCCTCGTAAAAGACAAGAGAACAACTAAAGAGAAGAGATGCGCGAACGAAAAATATTTTGCGCGCGGTTCCGCAAATACGCGCGCTAGGTGGATCTAATTGCGAGCCGCATTTCATCCCTCGGCCGGAAAAATCTCCAGAGACATGCGACAAAGGTGTACGTGCTACTCACAGTTTCGCGGGCGCGAGACGGCCTGAGAAATATGATGTGAGAGATTATCAACCGTGGATTAATTGCCCGCGCTGTGGCGCACGAGAGACTCTCCGGTTAAGAGAAAAAAAGAACGAATCATTAATTCATAGCGCGCGGGGAAATATGAGGAAACATGTACAAATAGGAAAAAGAAGCAACGAGAAAAATCACTTAAGAATTGCATGTGTTGCGTAATCTTCTACGTTTCGTTGCACACAAAACAAGTTGAAATAAGCGAGAGATTGCTGTCAGATGATAAGAACAGATTTTACGAAAAATATCTTGAAAAAATGTACATTTTTACATAATTCTATAATTGTATAAAAATTTCTACTAACAAATTCCTAAACTAATAAATTAATTCCTAAATTAATATCAATAAATCATAATTCTTATTTAAAATTAAAATAGAAGATGAATGTACAAATAAAATTTCTGATTTCTGTTTTAACCTAGTATGATTTGATCATATTCGCCCCTGTCTTCGCGCTAATCCAATCGTCATCGGTTTGTGCTTTCGAACTTCTATTGACAACTGGCACAGCCGACCGTTCTGGGTTAAGCAATGAAATTGTAGGAACCTAGGTCAGCGATTCCGAGTGCTCCAGATTGCTTAAACTCTTGAGAAAACAAACCGTGGTCCTCGCTACCATCCCTTACGTTTCTCCGTTCCAAGAGAAATTTTCGATCATTCTGATTACACGTCGTCATGTTTGTCCAACACAAGTATCAGAATTTAATACAAATTGATCATTTCCGTCAATTCATTTTCGAAATAGTTTATTCAGTGTATACGATTATATATATTATTCCTTTATCTTTCCTTTTATTTTAATATTATATGTGATTTCTCGAAAAACTTCCTTTTGTATATAATTCTTTTCTCTTCGACGCTGTTTATAAAGGAAAACAAGAGATCGTCGTCATATATCAAAGATACAGAAACTGCGTGATTCTCCCCGGAGATGCTTATGTCTATATTCCGTTTTATTTTATGTACATGAATTTAACATCACGTTCGCCCTTCTACCAGTCTCTCTTTCTTTCCCTTTTCCGTCGCTCTATTCTATTGAATTATGCACCGAATTCAGACCTCTATGTTGACATACCTTCCTTACAATATCTTGTTGCGTCTCTGGTGGCACTTGATTTCCTCGGGGTCGAGATATTTAGAAATTTCTCGAGAATCGTGTTATGTCTTCTTGACTTGTACATCGCGGAGAGAGAGGTAGGAGATATCCACTTGTATAACACGCAAACGTCTTCTCGCTATAGAAAATAATTTATCAGCAATGTAGTTTTTAAATAAAATATTAACGTAGATGAAGATAGACAAGTGACCTTTTATAAACGATTTTATACTTTATAGATGCTCTAATTCCTAGGATTGTTTTAATCGCTAGTTTAATAATTGAACAGCTTGACACGCAGCCTAGTGCGCGCTGCTCGCTCGCGTTTTTGAGACCTGCACACATGTAGCGCGCCATTGTAAATATACTGATAGTACGTCGCTGCGCGCTATTCAATATTGACACACCGTAGTAAAACGATGAAAATATGTTGCGCGGCCACGCGGTGTCGAGCACGAGCGTAAATATCCAGTAAATTAGCATTAATCTGTTGGCATTCGCATCAGCTGGCTCGCGTTCCACGTGGGGAGGGGGATCCAGAACTGTTAACGGGGTGGTTTGAAAATCACGACGACCGACTCGTCGCACGGGAGAGAGCATCGCTTGTAGCCTCCGTGTTTGTCGTTCGCTCGAAAGCCCTCTAACAGGCACGCGAGTCATTTTTGAAGCTGAATTCTCCGCACACCCGGAAACAGACCGATCTGAATCGCGCGCAACTCGCCACTTTTGCCGGGCGCAACATTGAGAGGAACGCGGCCGCGGCTGTGGTCCCTCTTGCCCGACGAACCGGCAACGCAAATATTTCAACATATGCGCGGATTTGAATTTGATGAGGGAAACGCGAAAATACGGTCAGCCCGGTATTTATCTCGCGTTACTTTATTCGGCCGTATATGATAATATTTGAAAGCGTTTAACGTAGAGTAGGATTTCATGATGATTTCGCGAAATCCTCGTATATCGTTTTATTGCGCGCAAACTAGTTTTGAAAATAATAAAAAGAAAAATAGTTTCAAACAGAAAAAATAATTTTAAATAAAAAACACTTTTTATTATGCGCGAATATACAAAGAAAATAAGATCAAAATCACAAACTGTGTCTTGTTGAATTTAATAGAAAGAGAGAGGATTCATAAAGATAAAATGTTAAACAGATTCGCATATGTGCGCATAAATCACGAAATTTAATATTTCCAATACAAGAGTATATGGAACGTATAAACCCGTATAGATTCGTGTAAAACTTGTCAAAGTTCAGACCAAATAATGAGGAAGCGCAGAACGTAAAAGCATTTATCGGCTATGAAAAGCTCGTAAAATAATTACGAGCACCCAATAATTCCGTGACCCGAATAACGGTTATAGTCGTTCGCCGAGGCGAGTTTTTCGGTCGTGATTCGAGACAGATACAATCGACTGACGAAGCGGGTCAAAAATTCGGATTCCGATGACGAGAGTCTCGTGGGGACGAAACATGATTGACGTTTCGCCCAAGTTGGTGGAAAGGCGAATCCGCGGGCGCGTACACGCGAAGCGACGCGCGACTGACATAAACCGTCAAACGTGACGGCGGAGAGAGAACAGATTGGTCTCCGGTACGTGATCAGCGTGGGTAGAGGTCCTCTGATTTCTTGCGGAAAGAGACATTCCCGAAAGGAGAATAACGTCTAACGCGCGTTCCGAGCTGTGGGGCGATAGAAAGATCGCGCAAATGAGATCGAACGTGACGCCATTTCCATTCCTCGAGAATTTATGGACCAAGTTTCGCTCGCAGGTGGCTCCGCTAATTACGTGAGGAACCACATTAGACATTCCGATGCAAACGTAATCGTTTGCATCGACGAAATTCAGATGCATCGAGTTATGTCAGCGACTCGAGAAATCCGATTAATTATTTCGATATGTCAAAAATTACGAAAAATATCGACAACTCTTTTTTTACGACCGACAAGAAGATTGATTAAGTGTCCTACAAATGCAATATCTTATTTCTAACACACTAACATTTGAGATGATAATTTAATTTATACCGATTTGTAAAATGCGCATTTCATCTTTGTGAGAATAATTTTATATTTTACGTGTCGCTACGTGAGATAATTGAATGTTTTTCAAATTAAATATTCTATATTACAAATTCTAACGTCAACGACAATTCGAACTGCTTGTAGATTTTCAATTAAAGTGAAACAAAATTAAATATCGTGACGCACGATTGCACAACACCAAACTATATTCTATTACTGTGCAGCTGTTCACCGGTATAACAATGTAAAAACTAAAGCCAATAATCGTTTTTGCTTATTAGCGCTCGTGTACGTTGCAATGAAGACGGCTATTTAGTAGAGCGCACTTTCGTCCGCGTTGCGCAGTTTTAAGGTTGAACCGCGCATTAGCCCGATTTGCTAGTGGCTTCGGGTCCGGTGTATCGTTAAGAGTTTTTGTTCGTGGGAACTTTAACCGAGTTTCTGCTAATTACAGTCTTGTTAATTACGCGCGGTTAAGAAGCAGGTTTATTACATCCGCAAGAAGGGAGAATAAGTGCGCAAGCGACGAATATTTCCGCCGCACCAAAATACAAACCAAATTATTTTGCATCTCTTAAAGTCCTCGTGGATCGAAGCAAAGTTCGATTAAAAATCTTACGAAGTGCCGGCGCTGAGTTTTGGATTTTACGCGCGTTTCTGTGTATATATATATATACACACACACACAGAATACATTATATTATATTATATACATACATATATATATATATATATATATATATATATATATATATATATATAAAATATATATA
>QVOA01007345.1:0-10317 GCA_014825685.1 Pseudomyrmex cubaensis | reverse complement strand
CATGTTCCTGCATTGTCATCATCAAGAAAAATTTCGTCATACAATGCAGGATTAGTTTGACCGGACCACGAACCTATTATTAGAAGAAACTTTTCCTTTCTTACATGTGGCAATAATATTTCTTTTAAATATTGTGTATACAGATTTGTTGTTAGTTTTCCGGACTTCGAGGATGTTACCACGACATTTGTATATATAGTAAGAAATTCATCGATAGCTTGTTGTTCTTCTGGATCGAACACTCCTTTCGCTTCTTGTAAACATAAGAATACGCGCGGTAATATTTTCCCGGACATGGTAATCCCATATTGTGCTGTGTACGACTGGCTGATTTTATTTGAGTTTTGTTGTTGTACAAAAACTGCTTTTGTTCCTTGTGTTGCCAGAGCTCCATCATATGTTGATTGATATTGACATTCTGAAACATCATATTAATCAAATAATTTAAATATATTATCGATTATAAAGTTACATTTTATGTTATTGATAAATAAGACAGTCTCATTTTGTAAGAAATTATTATTTACCTGTTTGGTCCATGTTGATGATAAAATCCTTGTTAAAATGAGGAATTAGTATCATTGTTTGTTTTCGGAAGATGTCTGCTGCAGCCAATATCTCATCTATTGTGGCAGCTTCTTTTGCGGATACATATTTTGTAATTTTTCGTTGTTTGATTCCGTGTTGTTTTTTAAATTTCATGACCCATGCTTTTGATGCCTTAAAAGGAAAGTTTTCAAACTGACTTGCAGCGCTCAGTGCCCATTGTTGCAAATTGTTTGTTGTCACTTGTTGGTTATTATTTCTAGCTTCTACAAAACGATCGTATGTCCATGAGTTAATAATTGAATATTTGTCAATATTCGTTCCTCCATTTTTTATATCTTTTTCCCATCGGGATAAATATTTTATGTTTTTTAAACGTGAGCATCCTTTTTTCTGTAGAGTTCTGAGATTCCAATGTGGGTGCTCTTTTGCCATATTAACAACCTTGATCTTATATTCTAAAGGAATGTAGTCTGTTACTTTTGTTTCTTCTTCTAACATATATTCATCGGAATAATCATCATCTTGTAGTTCTTGTACTCCTACAAATTGTATTTCTTGTACTTCTTCGTTATCAGATTCTGCAAAAATTAATTCTTCTGTATCGACAAAAAATTTACTGCCCAACATTTCAACGGTAGATGCATACATTTCTTCGCCAATTTGTATTGCCTTGTGGGAAATTGTCCCAGATGATTCTTGGGCCACGAGATCATTTTCGAGCAGTAATTGTTCCAAGTAAACAATGGCATCTTTTAGTTGTAGTTTCGACTCGTCACTGTGAACTGATGTACTATCACATTTATTCAATGAAGAACCAGGTACACCTTCCATTTTAATGTATCTTCCGATTTAATTAGCACTGCACACTTTTCTTCTTTTCTATGCTCGCTGTTAGCAGCCAAATAGATGAAATCTTATTTCTCACAGTGAGTGTTTTCCAGCTACGTACACAGGCGATACTGTAACACAGTGTCCGTTAGTTTGAAAAAGAAGATATCAGTATGTTTCATTTATACTAGTGGAGACTGCGTAGTGTCGCCTGTGTACGCAGCTGGAAAGCACCCCCGTGTAACGAAAATTTCCCCTTCTTTACTCATTCTCTGTCCTATCGATTCTACGTTCCTACGTTCACTGCCAGTACTAAAAATCTATAGTACAGTAACGTGAAATATAGATTTCTAGTAGCGGTGATTCGGAACGCACAGCCTCTTCTTTTCTTTTTTTTTCTTTCAAAGATATAACGTTTTTCTAACATTCAAACGTAACAACGTTCAACAAACATTACAAAGAAATGTGTTTGCCTTAAAACATGTTGCATATATTTTTACACGTTGCGTACCCTTATCCGCTTTTTATGAACACAATTAGTAATTCGTAATAATCTAATTTATTTGTACCGTATTTTTTTATATCACGGATTTTTTATGCAAAACAATGCACTTTTACAACATACAATAAAAAAACGTATTACATTTAGATTATATTGTAGAATTAAAAAAAAAAATATCGAGCAGCATCGACACTACTAACCTAACCTAACCTAACCTAACCTAGTACCTAGTACGCTACGCGCTCTTCTCGCGAATGCTTAAGAGGTTCGTCTTATTACTTTATCCTGCAATACTCCACATAGTCATCTATCGATTCTATAAATTCCGTCCAAATTGATTGGTACAACGTCGTAGTCTTCCTTTGTCAGATTGGCAGAGATTAGGAGAGAGACAGATTCACGTTTCGTTTTACGCGACAGTATATATATATTTACACGGAAAAGAGAAGTCTCGGTATTTTATTAAGAGAATTGTTTTATTCTTTTTTCTCTTTAATATTTATATAATATATATATAATATTTATACAATATATATGTATAGTCTCTATTATTATCTATCTATACGTATAGATGATATAATGCGAGAGATGTAAAAAAGTTTAAAAAAAATCGAACAAAAGCTGTGCATCTGCTTATTACTCCGAGGCTTTGGCTGGATTAGACGCTTATTATTTCTGGTTGATTTTGCAGTTTAGCAACATTAAGGGAATCCCAAAGTGAGTCTGTTTTATCGATAAAACTGAATATTTTGCGCACACTAGTTTTTTTTTTCAACTGTGTGGATTGATAAATCCTCTTCTACAATTAAAGTACATACAATAAGAGATCCGCGATTTATATAACAAAAATTTATATAACAAAAAATTGAAGTTTAAAAAATATTTTTTCTCTTACATTGTTATATAAATTTGGACGTCCCGGATTTCTTATTATATGTGTTTTAAATGTAGAAAAGGACTTATCAATCCACACAGCCAAAAAAAAAAGAATAGTGTGCGCAAAAAATTCAGTTTTATCGATAAAACAGACCTATTTTAGGATCCCCTTAACATAGTACGGCAAGCTTTAGCGCGTTCAGCCTTGTCGTGCCGCAACATCTCGATTAAAAAAAAATATATATATATAATATCGTCTACATATATATTTGATTATACGCATTTTATACTTGTACAAAATACTACCGCTCAAACTACTCAGCTAGCTTTCAATTTCTAATATAGTACACAATACGCAGGAATATAATGTCAGTATCTAATGCCATCGCTAAGTTACACAGCCAAGAATTACCATAAGTAAGGAACACTTGCGTTATTCGAGAACAATTCTTTCGTTGAGATAGATCACATCAGCGTGTAAAGAATAAAAAAAAGAAGCGTTAAAAAAAAATAAGAGAGAGAGAGAAAAATTAGCAAGAAAAATGGAGGAAAAACAGCCTAACAAGGCGAAATGAGATTGCCCTAATGCAGTGTGTGCTTTTTCCTTCTCCCGTGCATTCCCTCTTGTGCAACCACGTGCAAACCGATCGATTGATACGACGATAAAAGGGAAATTAACAGCTACAAGAAAACCGTGTCAAGCTACAGCCCTTGGCGGCGAGTCGCCACTAAACTTGGAGTCAAGTAAGTCTCTGATATCTGATGTGTTCCTCCTGTATTCTGTCGAAAAAAAAAAAAAACGTTCCGTTCGTTTTCTGTGTTATCTTTACACGCGTCTAGTAGGTAGGCGCGCGCATCTGTCGTTCCTTGAGTTTTTCTTGTACACACATATAATACAAAAAAAAACCGCATATTGTCCATTGAATGATCTCAGCGAGTTCGAATCAATCGAATCTCGCCCTGTCTCGTTATAAAAATCAGAAGAAACCATCATCTTGCCTTGCCTACACGCTTCTGATTTTGTGCTTGCTTCTATCTAATTTACGATGTATTTTATGTTATCTCTTCTCGTTGTGTGTGTGTGTAATCTTCGTGTGTACGTGTATATATATGTGTGTGTATATTTTATATACATATATATATACGTATAAATTATATAAATGTGTCATAAGGTCACGAGGTATTATAATCCATAAAGTTCTATCCGTGACAAGCGCACGTACACCGAGCGCGTGTACGTGGCAAAGTACATGTTCACGACACATTACCACACTCTCCATCTCTCTCTGTTTCCACATTGTCCTGTCAATAATAATAATAATTTGTTACGTTTCATTGTTTCTACATTTTTTATACAGAACTTTGATGCGAGACTTTTCCACATAGACAATCGCATTTGTCTTGCAATAATTTCTGACACACTTTTTTGGGTTTCGAATTGTTCGGATTGTTGTACCTTAAAAAGTGTGCAACGTATTTTTTTTTTTTATTTTTTTTACACGTCGCGTCTTTCCCCGAGAACAATGCTAGAAAAAATTGATCAAATAAAGCGAGAGAGCCAGAAAAGAGAGAAGTGGTTGGCTATTACGCGATGCATGTCCCATCCGACCTGAATTCGGCTTTTTTCGAAGAAAAAAAGAGTTTCCGGTGCTCTTGCAGATTTATTTGCTCGTCATCCGCGCGCGAATGGCTTTTTTGCTGTTTTGATATCAAAGAGAATATTTTTTTTAAGATTTCTCTCTGAATGTTATTTTAAATCGCTAGCTTCGCATATTAATTGTTTACAATAATGTTTGAAACACGTGTCAGACACTGTGCGCGATAAGAAAACAAAAATTTGCGTTACGCTTAAAAAAAAAAAAAAATTCAGGATATCGTCTCCACGCAAGGTTTGTATATTTCAAAAAAAGGCCTATACACCTCCGGCGCGTTACTTTCAAGAATCTTTTAAGCTGGAGTTCGATTTGACATTTGTATGCATCATTTAAGGAAGATGATCGAGAACTTTTATTCTTTTGATCGAAGATAGTGCTTTATGAAACAAAGCTGTATTTTTTTTCAGTCAAACAATAACCGAAGAGAAAGATGCCGAGGGAGGGCAGCATCGTGACCTTCCTAGGTTTGTACAATACATTCTTTTCTTTCTTCTCTAAAGAGTAGTTTCATGAAAATGGCAATAAAACGGCTGCCTCAATATGTCGTAATATAGATATATATGTTGGCGTACAAACCAATAAGCGAAAACTAACAAACTGAATTTCTTTTTTCTCTTATTTCAGCGGGGAAGAGTTTGACTTTAGCGACGATCATCAGTTCACCGTGGCGGATCTCGACGAGATAGATCCCGAGTTGGCGTTGGGAAAGGAGGAGCCTGATTCATGGAGTTCCGCGATCGGACGCAACGTCGCGCTGCGCCTTGTCGATCACTGCGAGCGGGAGGTGAAAAGACAAGAGCACATATACGAGTTCGTGCTCACGGAGAAGCACCACTGCCTGGTGCTCCTCGCCATGGAGAAGATCTTCGTGGACGGATTGCGACGGCACTTCCGTCTGGCCCAGCCCGATCTTGAGCGTATGTTTCCCCGACTCAAGGATTTGATCGACATTCATCTGCGATTTCTGCAAAAGCTGCGAAAGCGGCAGAACGTCAATCACGTGATTCTTTCGGTCGCCGACATTCTGATCGAGCAATTTTCGGGCGACAACGCGCAGCGCATGAAAAGCGCGTACGGCGAATTTTGTAGCCGCCACCGGGACGCCGTCGAAACCTACAAGTATTACTTGCGAGATCCTCGTTTCGCTCGTTTCGTTAAACATTGTCAGGTACATAATAAGCAACTGCACGTTGCGATTTTACCCTGCTCGCGCAAGCGCAAATTCGTAAACTCGATTAATTTGTGTCTGCAGACGAATCCTTTGTTGAAAAAGAAAGGTATACCGGAGTGTATACTCTTCGTAACTCAACGTTTAACGAAGTATCCGTTGCTGATCGAGCCGCTGATAAAAACCTGCAGCAAGCAAGACGAGAGCGAAGACTTGCGTAAAGCGCTGGGCCTTGTTAAAGAGATTTTAGCCGATGTGGATACTTGCGTAGCCGACAAAGAACGAGAGGACAGAAAGTTAGAAATATATAACAAGTAAGTTTGGAACCAACTTTTTTTTTTCTCTCTGCTATTCTGCCGTTCTTAGTTAAAATGTCCTATCTTGCATTTTTCAAGATATATTGAAATATTGGAAGTTCCACACATGTTCTATCTTCTAAATGAAGCTAGAAAGTCCTATCAAGACTTCATAAACGTCTAGAAAGTGTCTAATTTATTTGTCCCAACTGCTGATGGCACAAACAAAAAAGAATAAAATCTCAGTTTGTTTTCAATTCTTTCGATATGCCAGATAGGATATTTTAGGACGGCAGTATTATCTACTTCTTATCGTCTAGCGTTTTTGTGTTTCTTTAAAAAATTGATGAGCACGTTTTTGTAGGATCGACGCAAAGTCATTTGCGACGTATCGCGGTGCCAAATTCAAAAAGTCCGACATAATCAACAGAGTGTTGAAGTTCGAGGGCACCGCGTACTTAATGCAAGGTCGTGGCAAAATGACCGCCATTGTAGTGGTTGTTCTATCAGACATATTATTTTTCTTGGCCGAGAGGGATCAGAAATATGCGTTCTTCGTGCCTGACAATAAAGCCGGTATAGTATCGCTGCAGAAGCTGCTGGTGCGCGAGAAAGCCCGTCAGGAGTCCAGCATTTATTTGATAAGCAGCAATCCAGCCGAGCCGGAAATGTTTGAGTTGAAGATTCAAAGGCCAAAGGACAAACAGTTGTGGATACAGGCTATTCGATCGGCGGTCGAGGCTTGCCCGCAGGAACCGGATAACGAGAGCGACGCGTTAAATGAAAACAGCAACGAGTTGCGAGACACCAACTCTTCCTCGATCTCGCTGGTCTCCGTTGAAGAAAAACAGCGTATCGTCAAGGCTAAGGAGACGCACATACTCAGGCTTGTCGGTATGTCACCACCTTTGTCACAATTTTTTTTCTTTTGTTTCCCTGCAAACTCTTGTCACCTTGATAATAATTTATGCGTGCGCGTCCCCAGACGAATTGCGAAAGAAAGACGCCGAGCAAGCGCTGCTGTTCGAAGAGAAGATCAACTTGCAAATGCGTCTCCTGCAAGCTGCAAATATTTGGAATGGGAACGAGAGTGACAACGAAAGACTTGAGAAAATTGAGAAGGAAGGTGCTGATTACACGCGATTGGTACACAACGAAGGAGTTGACACCACTCACATATGGCAAGAGGTTAAAATATTCAGTTTTATATAAATTAATTGTTGTCGCATCTTTGTGCGATGTAATTTGTAAAACAAACGCAACTTTAATTCAACACAGGTGTTCGTGGCTGTGCAAGAAGCAACACGTCTCATTAGCTCGTTGTCGGTCAGCGCGGGCGGCGCCACTTTGTCAAGAAGCTTGAGTTCCGCTGGCGAACGTCATAGCGAAGCTTATGTCCCGGCGTCTCTTTGCGTTCCTCGAAGAGCGGAAACGTTTGCCGGTTTCGATCACAATAAGGTATACAAAGAAATGATATAAAAAAAAAACAAACAATAATAATAAATAACTTTACTGGGTTGTTCCTCTAAATCATGGGACGGGATGTTTTGTCGTAAATGAAATTCAATGAGATATTCCAAATGTTTCGGTTTTTATTTTAATCTTAATATGCAAAGATGTTTTTCGGGTTTGAACCGCGTTAGTGTCATTTTTATACCGACGTTTCGTGAACATTGCAGCTCACTTCATCAGGTTTTAAAGAGCAACCTGATACTCAGTATCAGGTGTTAACACACCGCGAAAGCATCAAATATAACATTTTTAATAAAGAATCTTCAGGCTCTGAAGTCTAATAAGAAATATGAATATGGTCATAAGACTCTGCACAACATCCTGCAAAATGGCTCTTATGACCATATTCATATTTCTAACGAATAACATTCCTTCTAAACGATTTTTTTTGGAAGTTACTGTTCGAAAGCATCGCGTACAAAGTTGTAACTTTTTGTGTAACACTTTGCTCTTGATATTTTCAATTTTATGATATTAAAATCTTTAATATGTGACAGCATCGTTATTTACAATTATTATTTAGAAGGAATGTTATTCGTTAGTTCCACTGAGGAGGTTTAAAATAAAAACCGAAACGTTTGGAATATTTCATTAAATTTTATTTGCGGCAAAACATCGCCCACTTCATAGTTCAAACAGCCCAGTAAAGTTATTTATTGGAATTACCATTGCGAACTCGAAGACAGCACCTCTTTCTTAATATTAATAATAATAAACTTTAATCGATTTAATTTTAGGAGAGACACCCGCTTCGCGATTCTAACGTCTTGCACGCCATGTTCCCGAAGCTCGAATTGCCCAAAGAAATTCTCGAGGAAAAAAATTGCCAGGAATCGGAGACGAGCAAGAATCATCAGGAGACAGCGCTACGTTTGTCCAATCATATATACACGTTGCTCTGTATAATAAGTAGTCAGATGACGACAATCGACAGTCTGTACGCGCAACTGGCCGCGTGTAAGGAGGGCAGCAATACGGGCAGCAAGTCTTCCGGCACCCGGCCGAATACGAACCGTCAGCTGGAGGAGCTGCGAAATTTGCAAGATCAACTTTGCCGGGAGAAGGCGGCGTTTCGCGCCGCGTCCCAACAAGAGAGAACTCAACTGGAGGAGGAACGAACTCAACTGGCGCGCCAAAGAGAACAATTGGCTGCGGAACAACGGGATGTGACGCAACAACGTGATCAGTTGTATCGACGGCTCGAGGCGTTGGAGCGACAAGGCGTCACATTGGTCGGGAGCTCAACGACCGGCTCGACAACGATCCACTTGTCTCACATAACGCAGAACACCGATACGATGCAGCAAACCGCGCGCAACAAGACGCAACCACCTGACGTCAAGCGTATTCCTCTGAACTTGATCAGCGCGACGAATCAGCAGAAGGTGCAGAGTAATTTGCCGGTCAAGCAGCAGCTGCCGCTAAAGCTCGCTAGCGGGAGCAACAACAACACAAGGTAATCGGCTTGTTCTATCGTTTGAAACATTCAGTAACGTACTCTGTAGACAATAATTTCGTGTGTTCATGGACAGAAGTGGCAGCGCTACAAGCAATAATAGTCCGGACCGACACTCCAGAACAGGAAGCAGTCCGGCCATTGTTACCGGGTCTACGTACTCGTCGCCGGAACTCGGGAACAGTCATCATCTCGGAACCGGCGGCAGCAATCACACGCACTCTTCGAATCGCTCACTACGCATTGCTCGTTCTCCTCCCGACATCTCGTATACGCAGCAGCAGCAACAGCAACAGCAACAACGAAACGTGGATTCGCAGCCACAGCAGCAGCAGCAGCAGCAGCAACCACCGTTGGAGGAGGAGGTGATTTTTTTCTGACGAATCTTTCGATTCGGTCGTAAGCACTCGTCGCGCTCGCGCGCGACTCCTACCGGCACGGCTACACCGTCTCCCACACCGGCGCCGTCACCGCGCAATCAACCGAAAAACAACCAGCAGTCTCGCAACCGCGTCAAATCGTTTTGACTTTCGACGCGTTAAATCTCTCTGCGTTTACACGCAATTTACATTCTCGTTCGTCGCTCCGAGAACACAAGTTTCTTTTCCTTTTTTTTTTTTTTTTTTTTTCTTAATAATTGCTCATACGCTCTTTTATTGCATTTATTTTTTTCACTGTCGATTTGACTGTTTTTATACTTATTTGTTAAGTGATTTGATTCTTATGACGAGAGATCATTTTTGACTTAATGTAATAATGTTGCTCCGACGCGTTTACACATCGTGACGATACTATACATATAGTTAATAAGCGCGATTAGTAGTTGGTATATCCCTGTGGTAAAAAAAAAACGGAAAAGAAGAAGAGAAAAAATTATATTCAAATTACACTTCGATTGCTCCATGATGCAATAATATTATTATGCCGAAACCTGACAATTTCTCTCTCGAATTAACTTCGACGAGAAAAAATATGATTTCTATGAAAAATGATGAGAGATCCAAGAAGAGAAAAAAAAAGAGAGAAAGAAAAATTATTACCAGAGAGAAACTTGAGAGAGACGGCCATTGTGATTTCTCGCGACGCTCTCTCGGATGCTGCTTTCATCTACAAAAGTGGATGTGGGGAAACCACGGAGCAACGTCTATTTTCAAGCGTAGACGGTACAAATGTAGATCCGGTTTTTGAATTCACATTGGATTTTCAAGTATACATACATGTCATTCGATTTGAATCTCCGTGCTACGTCCACTTTAATATCGATAAGTAGCCACTCGCGTTGCTACAAATCTGCCAACACAATTACAAACGTGAAACACAGTTTAACCCTCAACGGACAGACATGGGTCGTTTTCGTCTGGAGCAAAATGAAAATTTCTTGTTTTTTTTTTGGATTTGTTGTCATATTTGCTAAAAATTATGAATTAAAACTTTTTTTTTCGCTAAATTTAATGATGGTTTCTTAAAATAGACAG